>JAWJED010000039.1:384462-428720 GCA_033675135.1 Frankliniella intonsa | reverse complement strand
CTATAAGAAAAAAAGACTACATTATGATAGCAAAGAGGCAAAAAGCTTAAAAAGTAATGCGTTCAGCAAATCACCAGTGAAATTCCAATAAACCTGTAAAAGGGTTAGTTTCAATGCTTATCAAAGGTTAAAGAAGACTAGGTGGGAAATTGATCAAAGACACGTCAATTTAGCGAAAAATCGTCAAATGGTAGCATGGTCTGATCATATTTTGAAGATTTCCCGAGAATTTGGCGTGTTTTAGATTGATCGTTTCCCACTTGGGAAACATGGAAGTAGGCTAGACCACACTTCAGCTCCTAGCACCCACTTCATAGAAAAGGTCTATAAAGTGTCAACAAAGTAAATTTTTGAAGTTAGTCGTGGAAACCAGTATAAACAGAGATCGGAATGGAGACAAACTTCTTCAACGAGTGATAAAATTTGCATTGAGGTCCAACAGTACCTGAAGTATCACAAGCTTAGCTTGTATAATTGCCACTGAAGTACTGAATCATTTAACCATTTCCATACTGTGAAACACTGATACATTAAGGTAGAAACACTAGTACCTTCCAGCAACTAAAGCTGAAGCCGATATTATCGATAATATCAATAAAATAAAACTCCTTTCGTACACCCTCAACGCGTTCAACAGGCAACCCTGGCGATTGTACGTGAGACTTTCGCGGTCATGCTGTCCGTGCGGTGCTGGATGCATTGCCAACCTTCGCATCAAACTAACTAAACCAGAGATTCAAAATTTACAGCAACGAGTCGCGACAGTGATAAGAGACACTCGAAAGTAATTAACATCGCGAAGAGAAGACTCAAATTTTGAAGAGCAACAGAAAATAAACATTCAGTTGAAAGGTGTCAGCAAAAACACTCATGTGTTGAGGGGAGTGCAAGGCAATGGCAGCCATTCGTATTAAGGACGTTTGATATTAAATAAAAAAAAAGATAGAAGAGAACAATGTTTAGCCGAACTTACATGAAGAGAAAGGAAGTATTCGAAGGGATCTGGCAAGATTTTGTCGCCAGACGAAGCAGTACGCCGCAACGGGCCGAACAAGCAGATTGAAACTTGAGTTGAGAGGCGGAAGCTGCGGTAGTCAGCGCTGATTGGCCAACGACTTGCCGCCACTGCGGTACCTCTTTCAAACGAAGAAAACTGCCAACGGCATAGTTTTCAACTGCAGACCTGAAGGAAAAGACGATACTATGTTCAGTATTGAAGGACATGGACATAGAGACGCAAGTGGATGGAGAGTTAACTGAGGAGTGAGAAGAAGTAGAGATAGAGGGGAAGGAAAATAGGGAGTAGAGGAGGGGGGAGGGGAAGCGAGGGAGGAGAAGAGGGGGAATAGGAAATTAGTTGTAACGCAGGGCTAAAAATGAAAGGGGGAAGAGCTACAAACAATTTGTCTTCTGGATTCAAATAACAGATTAATTATAAAAAAAAAAAAAAAAAAAAAAAAAATTTAATTGAGTGATTGTATGTCAATGGTGCACGCTTTAAGAAAGTTGTCTCCAAAATCAACCATAATTTTTTTGATGGCTCTCCTATGGTACCAGAGTCATCCCTGTAAATGGCAGGTGCACCCATTCTGGATATATAAAATACCACCATTTTGGTAATATGAAGAAATGAGTTATTATTAAAATTAGGGAAAGAGTCATGGTAGCAAACTTGTCACTTGGCATGCAGCCTATTAATTGCTTTGAAATGACAAAAAAAAAAAAAACTAAACAATAATTTCTTTTTATTTTTTCCCTTAATTTTTGAAGTGTACTTTTGGAAATATCTCAAATGATGTCATAAAATTTCTGGACGCAAAAAAAATAAAAAAATGTGAAAGTAGCTATCACCCGTGATTTTTCCTGAAATACTTAGACTGTTCCGGAGTGCTTGCAAAAGGTAAGTATAAACTATTTACACTAAAATTTACTTCCCCTTAACATTGCTTACCATTCCCTGAAATAAGAGTTCCAGTGCTCAAGTTACGAGTGGAGTGATAACAAAGTACGGTATTACTACTCATACCAAACTGCTCTACGCCTGGTTTTCCATCATATTCTGTGTTATCAGACTACTGAGGGACTCATGGAGATTTTAATAGTACCTTATCATTTAGGGGTCTATTAATGGCAAATATCACAGACAATTAAAAAAAAATGTTGTATGTCTTTGCAACTTCTTTTTAGAGCTTATACTTTTGACATGAAATCACTCAATTAAATTTTGCAGCACAATGTAGCCATGATTGATCCTAATGCAAATTAATTTCTAATATTCTTTATGTTTCTTTCAATATTTTTTTGGACAACAGAAAACATACTCAAGGCAATCTGTAAACTTAACCACTTTGAAAATTAAAAGAACTTTAAAAGATGATAAAAAGGACTGTTTTTTGCTGCAACAGTGTCAAACACTTCTCTACCAAGTACTCAATTACATAAATGTCACTTCAGTGTGTCTTTAAATACATTGATCTTACCTCCTAGTTGTTTTTTCAAGCTATCTACATCCCCAATTCCAAGAGACATCTCTGCTAGCATTTAGATGTGGAAGCATTAATTGTAATTTAGTGGACTGATTCTTCTTGTTATTGACTTTTAATTGCAGAAGTTCAATGGAAAAAACTTAAAAAGCAAGTTCAAACAAAAATTAATAATATGATTATATCTGAAAAAAAAAAGAAAGAATTAACATTTAGCATGACTGTGAGTAAGGAAGAAAAACTAATTAGATATACCAACCATCATTCATACACAATGTGTTCGAGGAGATAGATATAGTTCCATGTTGTCGAGTTTATCCAGGGGGTTCCAAGCAGCAATTGGGCGGTGATCAGCAAGATTTTCCACGTTGACAGCAAAAAGATCTTCTTCAAACTGGTTCGTAATTTGATAGGCATTGTATTTAGCTCTGAACGTGGTATTCACACACTTGTGAACAACAAGAAACACCCTTAAAGGTTCTTCTGAGGAGGCTAAGACATCAACAATGACAGCAAAAAGAGGTTGAATGGACTCATCTTGCTTTAAAGTCACAAAAAGGCCAGACTGGAACTCTTCACCGCAAACTTGTGCACTATCAACAATCCTAACAGCACTGTGTTCAGGTAAACCCTCATTAACCAGAATCTCTCTGTATTTACTTTGCATGACCTGGACAGAAACTGCACCAGAGAGGCTGACATCATAAGCGTGAGGACTACTTCTGGCTAGAAATGCTGACAGCGTACTCAGCTGGAACATCCTTGCCATGGTTTTGGGTGGGTTTTTGAAGTTGCATTGGACAGCAGAATGTTTTCTAATAAGTCTATGCCTCCCCTCATACCTGCAATACAAGAACAGAAAGCCAAACTTAAAAAATCAATTTTGACACCTTAACTAAAACTAATTAAAATGAAAGACAAATGTCTCACCTGGCACACCAAAGGCGTATGATGGGACCCTTTTCCCGAATCTGCTGGGGATAGTGCATGATATGGTGAATTTTATTTATAGCCTTCTTTAGTTTCTGGCTTTTCCACTCTTTTCTCCCTCTGTTTGGTCTAGGTTCATCAATATCTTCCTCATGTTCTTCATCATTGTCTTCATCTTCATCATTGTCATCATTATCATCAGAAATGTGACCCTCATTGTCATCATTCTCAGGTGTAGGGGCTGGTGATATAAAGATTTGATGAAATTGTGTACCAAACTGGTAAAGAAGGGCTTCCAGTCTACATATATCTCTTTCCTTCACCTCAAAGGAAAATACTATTTTGAGAATATCTTGTAAAAGAAAAATAAGCTTCAAATATTTATCATTCTCGTCAACATTAGTTATTATAAATGGAAAAACCCTGAGAAGACAGAAGGTTTGTGAACCGTACTGTTTTAGAGTATGACCTGCACTGCTCAACCGTTGTCTTGTAAATGTGGCTGAGGGTTTATTTTTAGCATCAGGCTTTCCATAAACAAATGAGTTGATATTTCTATTTAATAATTCCACGGTGAAAAGCTTCCTGACCATAATAAACTCATACAGCACCAACTTAACTACCATTTGAATTACACCGACCATATCGTGGAACACATCAAACACATTATCCTCTGGGACTCGCATTACTTCTGGAAAGTGCTGACCTTTCCTTTACTCTATAAAGGGAGGCTGAAGCTGGGGTTTCCTTCAACTTCTCTAACATGCTCTTCATGAAGCGCAGAGGTTCTTAAAGTACCAATAGCAGTTGTATCTTCTTTCAAGTTCTGTTTTGAAACCATACATACTCTGCAAAACATAGCAGCTCCAGATGATGTAAAGAAGCCCAGAAGTTCAAGAGCTGCCAATGTATCAGCGGTGAGTGTGCAGAGACAATGCTCCTGCAGAATGAATTTTTCACCATTGCACAAATCTATTGTGACAGATCTTCATCAGATTGCAGCTTAATTTTAATTCTGCAATAAACTTGGCAAGTACTTTGCCATAAGCACCTGGTTTTTTAAGATCCTGGGCATAACACAAGGCAACTATAAATATTGCAGACAGAAGAGAGCTTTCTGCAGGAGGCAAATTCTGTAAACTAAAGTAAAAACAACTCCAGAGAGTGAATGACATCCTTTTGAACCTAATGCATTTGCAAGCTCAAGGCCATCATAGTAAAGAACTATCCTAAGTGCAAAAGGATATTTCTGAAGAAATGGATTATTAGCAAAATCTGTGCCATCTTTGTATGATCGATAAACACCATCATCACTCTGTCTTTCTGATAAAATAAGTTTTCTAATACTAGGTAGATGTACGCCAGACCACGTCTCGCGTAACAGGCTTCGCGATATCTCGCGAAACACTGGTACGCTGCGACGCGCCAGCGTACATCTACCTAGGCCTGCGGCGCTGTCAGTGTAGATTAGGATGCCATAAAAAATACGCTTTAAATATCGAAATAGAAGGCGCCAAAAAATTTCATACGTGCAGACGGTTCCGGCGATATGCTAGTCTGTGATAAGCGAAAATCTGAGAAAAATACAACTCTAAGCGTATAATACGGACTTTTTGTCCAAATTTGACACTGCAGCGGCTTAACGGTGCGAGATACGGCCAAACGGACGAAATTTCCGCCCAAAGGGTCGCAAGTCGTCGAAATACCTCGGAAACGACACCCAACATGCATTTTTAGGACTTCTCTTCCGTTAGTCACGCAGTAGCGGCTAAACGGCAAGAGATACGGCCAAACGGACGAAATTTTCGCCCTACGGGTCGCAACTCGCCGAGTTACCCCTTAGGACACTGAAAAAAAATATTTATTTTTTAAATTATTTTTTCGGAAATGTTAATTAATTTTTAACGGTGTCAATTTTTGAGCTAGAATGCCCATTTTCGAACTCGACCGAGCTTTTTGGGCAAGGAAGCTACAGAAAAAATTTCAACTCGATATCTCAACTCGTTCTCGAGTTATCGTGCGGACAGACACACAGACACACGGACACACAGACACACAGACACACAAACATTGAACTTTTTTAGCACTCCAGTGGCGTAATAGGCTTCGCTTCGCTCAGCCAATAATCATTGCGGACAATGAGTGTAAGAGTATCTATGAGTGAAACAGCCTGAAATGTTTCATTAACTTGGGTGGCAATAAACATTCGCAGACTTCTGTCGAATCTATTTTCAATGCGAGAGTCAAGATATAACTCCTCAGGAATGACAAGTCCATATTTGTTGCAATAATAATTCAGCTGCCCTTCAATTGATAGCAATCCATCAAACATATTATTAGGCTTGAAAATGTCACTCTTTAGAAACTCTTCAGCATCATCAGGAGAAACATTGGAGGAGTTGAGAAATGTTCTTGTGGTAACTTGAGCCTTCAGCATAATGTTGTCAAGCAGCGTACTAACATTGTCAATAATCATCTGTATTGAAGTATTAGTCATATTCCCTGATGATCGTAGTTTTAACTAGGTAGATGTACGCCAGACCACGTCTCGCGTAACAGGCTTCGCGATGTTTCGCGAAACACTGTTACGCTGCGACGCGCCTGCGTACATCTACCTAGGCCTGCGGCGCTTTCTGTAAAAACAATAAGAATGCCGGAATTTCGAAAAATATTTAAACCCTTGTCGTCAAATCGGGGGCGGCCATTAAATTGCACTCGAGGGGACCGTTCTGACGATGTACGGTAAGGGGTAGTTTGGGATTGTCAGAACTTTTGAGACATGCCCTTGCTGACTTGTTCAAATACGATTCGAGAAAGAAAACAGAGGGCACCATTGAATTGCACTCGTGCAGACGGTTCCGGCGATATGCCGGTCTGATGGGCGGAGATCTAATTAATACACCATTGACGGGCATATTGGCGACTTCTGGTCCAAATGCAACGCTGTAACAGCAAAACGGTAAGAGATACGGCCAAACAGACGAAATTTTCGCCCAAAGGGTCGCAACTCGTCAAAATACTTCGGGAACGACACCCAACATGCATTTTAAGGAATTTTTGCCCTTAAGTCACGCTGTAGCGGCTAAACGGTGAGAGATACGGCCAAACGGACGAAATTTTCGCCCAAAGGGTCGCAACTCGACGAGTTACCCCTTAGGACACTCTAAAAAAATATTTATTTTTAAAATTATTTCTTCGTAAATGTAAATTAATTTTTAACGGTGTCAATTTTTGAGCTAGAATGCCCATTTTCGAACTCGACCGAGCTTTTTGGGCAAGGAAGCTACAGAAAAAATTTCAACTTGATATCTCAACTCGTTCTCGAGTTATCGTGCGGACAGACACACAGACAGACACACAGACACACAGACACACAAACATTGAACTTTTTTAGCACTCAAGTGGCGTAATAGGCTTCGCTATCGCTCAGCCAATAAAAACTTAGCGGCTTCTTCTTGAAAATCCATTTCGCACTCAGGTTGGTTGTTTTCAGAATTTTGATGGTCCTCTTCTGCCTGGTTACCATCAGCATCACTACCGTCAGTATCACTTTGTGCAGTGTCACGGTTGTCTGTGGAAGTTGGAGAAGCATTTCCTATGTTTCCATTTTCTTCAGTAATATGCCTTTCTATATGGCGAATAAGGGATGTTCTATGTACTAGGTAGATGTACGCCAGACACGTCTCGCGTAACAGGCTTCGCGATATTTCGCGAAACACTGTTACGCTGCGACGCGCCTGCGTACATCTACCTAGGCCTGCGGCGCTATCTTTATAAGCTAAAATGCCATAATGTCGAAAAATTTTTGAACCCTTGTCGTCAAATCGGGGAACGCCATTGAAATGCACTCAAAAGGACAGTTCTGACGATGTACGGGCAAGGGTAGTTTGGGATTGTCAGAACTTTTGAGATATGCCCATGCTGACTGGTTCATATACGATTCCAGAAACAAAACAGAGGGCACCATTGAATTGAACTCGTGCAGACGGTTCCGGCGATATGCCGGTCTGATGGGCGCAAATCTGGTTAATACACCATTTACCGGCATATTGGCGACTTCTTGTCCAAATTCAACGCTGTAACAGCAAAACGGTAAGAGATACGGCCAAACAGACGAAATTTCCGTCCAGAGAGTCTTAACTCGTCAAAATACCTCGAAAACGGCACCCAACATGCAATTGGAGGACTTTTCTTTCTTTAGTAACGCTGTAGCGGCTAAACGGTAAAAGATACGGCCAAACGGACGAAATTTCCGCCCAGAGGGTCGCAACTCGTCAAAATACCTCGGAAACGACACCCAACATGCAGTTTTAGGACTTTTCTTCCTTTAGTCACGCAGTAGCGGCTAAACGGTAGAGAGAGATAAAAAGGCGGGTATTGGGACAGTAGGGGGGCCACTCGGGGCCACCCACCTGTGCACCCCTCCCCCGTGTAGGTATGCAACCCATCGAGCACCATGATGATGACGATGCAGGCGTTGCACCCTGCGGCCGCTGGTGCTGCCGCTGACTGCTGCTGACTGCTACTGACTGCTGCTGCTGCTGCCGCTGCCGCAGCCGCAGCCGCTGCCGCTGCCGCTGCTGCTGCCGCTGCCCCCATGCCGTCGTGAAGCCCGGGTTTCAGGGTACATGGCGGAGGGAGGGGGTGGGCCACCGAGAGCTAGGGCGCTATCGGGACAGCTCGGAGGGGGCCACCGCGGGGCGTTACCGATGCCTTCTTGCGCCGTGTACATAGGCAACCTATCGCACCGACACCTGTGATGACAGGTATCGACCTGTCACACCGGAGGGGACCACCGGGGGGCCACCGCGCTGCCGCTGCCGAGGGCCACGGAGAGCTAGGGCGCTATCGGGACAGCTCGGAGGGGGGCCACCGCGGGGCGTTACCGATGCCTTCTTGCGCCGTGTACATAGGCAACCTATCGCACCGACACCTGAGAGAGGGGGAGGAGGGGTGATTGGTGTGGGGTTGCTATATAAGAACACTCTAATAGGTGTAAAAAGCGCAGTTTGTAAGAGGATACCCGCACAGTAATAAGCTCTAAATCTTTGTCTGCGAATGTGAATATCGGTGGTTCAAACGCATGTGCAGAGTTGCTTATTTCTGTGCGTGTATTCTTTTCATATTAAAAAAAAAATGAGTGGTAAGAAAAGTAAATCCCTCTGGGATGAGCTAGTTTGCGGTGTGCTGACTCGCGGTGAACGCACGTTCTACAGATTTTTATGCGGGGGATGGCAAAAAAATGTGAAACAATGTGTTAAGAGATCACCTGCGGCTCCGTATGTCAAACCAGAATGGAAAAAGTGATGACAGGTTGGATCTATTGACCCCATTAATTTGCATTATTTGCACATTTTAAAAAAGAAACGTCTCTGCAGAGTGCTATAAAGTTGCATAGAACCCATCTTTTGATCAGTGTGATTTGAGTGTGGGCACCGCTCTCAACGACAAGTGCGGTTTGTGTCACCATGTCTCAGTACCTTTCCGAGGCTACGGGAGAGCCGATTGACTGGGGCGCTATGAGTAGCGAAGAAATGTCACGCATTCTGTGGGGTGTAGACCCTTCACAGATAACACCGTCTGCGGGCCAATGTGGTAAGTGATTTTTCATATACAAAAAAAGTTGGTTTATTGTTGAGCTGTGCATAATATGCTCTGTTTCGTTTTTCAGATAGTTCTCTTATGACTCAGTCAGAACAAACCCCATCAGATGCAGGTATGTTAGGGAGCTGATTAATGTAACAAATTTTACTAAATTATAAAAAACTAATATGTGTTTGGGTTTGTGCTTTTTGTCTAGACCCAAGAAAAAGAAAAAAATCCACACGCGGCGGCAAGCGAGACTCGCCGCCAAAAAGGACTGCCAAGTCATCAGGGGAGGCCAACTCTACCGCTACAAGACAACGTCAATGCAGCAGTTTCGAGGGGTGTGTGCCAGCAACTTGCGCACATGTGAGGCAGTTCCTCGACCGATTAAGTTATGTTTGTAGTGTACAAATCCCAAGTAAAAAGTAGCAAGTGTAAAAACTACATTAAAATATGCAATTAATAAAAAAATCAATGACAACTAAAAACTGAAAAATGTATTTATGTTTACCCCCCCTCCCCTACCCTATCAAAAATGCGAGTGTAAAGATGGGGGAAAATGTTACAATTACGTAATTTTCATATTTTTTTATTAATCAATCAATCCTATACACAAGCTCAACGTCAAACGCGGGCCCCTTCATCCCCTTAAAAACAAAAAATGGGGGGTGCCCATTTTGGCATAGGTTATTGATATCTGTCAGGCGGTCGTCGGAAAGACGAGACAGGCGTGTTGGTAGTACAATAAAAATTGACTCCCCCCCGAAGTCCTTCAGCTCACACTTGATTTTTGATCCGTATTGCGTTTGTATGCGGAACATCCCCCGCACTGGGTACTCCGCTGCCATCGTGAGATCGCGGATTGAAGTAAATTCAGGCGCGACCGCCACAGCGTTAAATGCCGCAATGGCATCATTCAGAGAACCCTCTTGCGTTACGTCACTCATCTGCAGAGAAAAGAAAAGAACAAAAATTAAAAAACTGTACCGGGGCCGGGTGTTTCAGAGAAAGCGTAACAGTATGTGGGTTTGCCTACCCACTCCAGCCGTAAGGCGTCGCGGCTCCAAGGGAAGGCTAACCCTCAACATTGTTACGCATTCAAAGAAATACCCGGTACACAAAGAACAACTCACTATAAAACGAAAAAATGTTGCGTCTCTTGAGGATCAGAAAAAAATCACATGCTAGTACAGTAACTACGAGGAAACTAACCTTAAAAAATTACGCACAGCGTAACACGCAGAAGGTCTCCTCGACGCTCGACTGACACAACTCTGGCGGACTGCACACGCTACACGTTCGGAAACACACAAAACACGGGACACATTACAATTGATACTCAAAATAACAACTCGCTATAGAGCAGCAAAGCGTCTCTTGAAGATAGCAAAATCAGAGCCGAGGCGGAAACTAACCTGATTTATGCGCAACCTAACCCTCAGCTGCGCTCCGGGGGGTGGGGCGTGGCACACTATTCTCACGTGGCGGGCAGACTGCATACGGTACACGTTCGGAAACACACAGAACACGGGTGGAACACATTATAAGCGGTGTACAACACAAATCGACATAGACAAAATGTGGCGTCTTTTGAGATTCACAAAATCACACAGTGGCACAGAGACGATGTGAGAAACTAACCTGGGGTGCAGCTGGTCTAGGCCGCGGCACGAGGTACACTGGAGCACACAGCTTGGCGGCGTAGCACACACAACGAACTCGACGGTTGGACTGAAGTGTGTGGCGGTCGGTCGTATTTTTATGAGGGCGGCTTGTGTCGATTTCAGCAAAATTCGCGAGGTGGTAGCTCGCGCCGGGCCCGTCGTGTGTGCCCGCCCGCCTGCCTCGCCCGTGCCGAGCTGACGCGAGAGCCCGAGGGCTGAGCAGCGGAGCGTCTCCGACGCCGTGTAACACAGTGCGGGGTGCAAGTTTGCGAGTGCAAAGCGCGTAACGAGGGACGCGCACAATGAACATCACAGCCAAAGATTTGATTGAACAATTGAATGACAAGCCTATCATTTTTGACATAGTCTAATGAAAATTTACGAGTAAAAACATGCAGTGAACCGCCTGGGACACAGCAAAAATATGCAAACACGGCACAAAACTCGCCACACACGTCTGATTGGACGCTTTGGGTTCGATTTTTATTAAAAGTCAACAACCCCCCATTCACACTTATAAATCTTATAAAATATGGATTAAAAATATACTCTCCTAGACTGTCGTAATATTCTACGCCCATAACATTTTTAGGAAGAAAAAAAGCAACCCAATGCGACCCGCTCTGGCGATCGGTGTCATGGTTAGCCACGACTACGGCCGGACGCGGCAGAGGGTCACGTGGTAAGCGGTTGGCAGCAAAAACACCAATAAAATATTTTTTAGTTACAGGATTATGCATAAGGACTTGCTCTAGATCACTGGTATTCATATTAATAAACTGAAATATTTCTACTACTATCGATCGTTAGCACAGAATCGAACTCCAGCAAGACTAGACAGGTGAGTGCAGTATCAAGTGGGAGAGCAAAATTGATTTCAATCCTCACCACCCCCGCATTAGGAACGCTCGAGTGTGCAGCATTGCCGCTCCCGTCGGCTGTTGTGTCAACGCAAGCTAGGAATGTACCATGCTGGAACATCTCAGGCGTTACGAGATGTGGGACCGGCCGCTTGTCAGCTCCGGTTGAAGTAACAAGGCTCTGATAATAAGATTTCATAAAATTTTTTTGAGTAGTGTGAAAATCCATTGGCCCAATTTTGTACTCCTGAGAGTTTACAAACATGGAAATTGATGTTACGGATTTATGAAGGAATGAGAAACTGTTCTTTTTCCGATCCCCATTGAATACTGAGTTTTCAATCATACCCATACATATAAATGTAGGAATGCGCCCCGTAGAGACTGAGTTCAGATGAATATTACGCCCGCCTGGCGGGCTCGTAAAGGTCTTCGCCTCAACACGTTTAAACGGGAAAAGTGCACTAGCCTGGCTGAGAATGCGCGCGTGGGATAAAAGCAAAGACGGCGACACTATAACATTTTTCAACTGCAAAGTGGCATCGGTCACATGCAACTTCAAGTTTGTTGCACCCTCTGCCTCCCACATAAAAAAATTTTCATTTGCAAACGTCATTTTGACTCTCACATCAATCCCCTGGGGTAGTAATAGGGGCTGATTGAACAGGCCACACCTGAGTTTTCCGAATAATTGGCATGTTTTTCCCCTCGAAAGATGGTCTCTGCGCTCTCTGAAGCCCACATTATCTTCACCCGCCGTATCATGGTGCTCGGGCGTGTCGAGGTAGAATAGCGACGTTTTTAAAAACGTATCTGCAGCATCTTTTGAAAAACTAAGTAGCGTGTTGATAAGGGAATAATATCCAAAGTTATCAATGCGAAGAGCTAGTTTTTCATTAAAATATACTTCAAAAGTTTGAAACAGACTATAAAGTAAATTATTAATGCAAGCAACATCCTGTTCCACAATTGGCGCACCTCCATCTTCTGATTTTAGACAAACTTCTAGATCGAGAAATGTTTCCTCCATACAGCGATACAAGTCATTCGTACCGCGCGAGTGAAACTCGAGCGTGGTGAGGGGGTATGTAATCGCGCTGACTGGCTTGATGCGACTAATGTCATGCCCCAATATTGCGTTCTGCACTTTTTCCGGTTGGAAAATATCAAGCTCACCCGGTATCACAACCGTAGCGGGCGCCAGAGGATTTTCCATGCTCATGAAAATATGTCTGGCGGGAAGGTGTCTCCTCGACCTGTCTGCTTCCGAGCGCGGCTCCGTTTGATCTGCGGTTTGGAGGTGGCGCGTTTAGTTTTTATAGCCACCTTCTTCTTCTTCTTTTTCCCCGTGTTTTTGGGGTTAGACTTGCGGGTGCGCTTGCCACCCCGCCCAGTGAGAGCGGTTTTCGCCCGACGCTTAAGGTTGCGCCCAGCCTGTGCCAGGCGGGCAGCTGCAGCATTCCCGATATCACTGAATGAGTTTGCTCGATCTGACGTACTCAAATCCCGATAAAACCCAAAGCCCGCGTCCGCCAGCTCTTCTGCTACCGCACGAGCTCCCTTAGCAATTAAGGGGGTTGCAAACCCTGTAATGTACCGGCCACTAAGCCCACAGCAGAGACCGCCCCGCCCATTTTGCCTGGTAAACGTAGCACGATACACAGGGCCGATTCCTGCATGCTCACCCTTGCTTCCGCCCCCGCCACCGCCTGCACTGCCCACCCCACCCCCCACCTGCTTCGCAAAGTAATCTTCGTAGATTCGCTGCATTTTGTGTACTAAACGGAGTCGTGACTAGTACCCCCTTATATATTGCCATTTTTTTCTCTAAAGTGTAGAACAACCAGTGATGGGTGTTCTGAGTCAGAAAATGGGTAACGCTCTCCGGTTTTTGAGCGGAAAGTAATTGTAATGCTGGAAATATTTTGTTTCTCAACTGGCAAATAATTAATTGTATTGAACGCATAATAACCCGAAGGGTTAAATGGGGAGAGCACCCGAAGCAAACGAGCAGATGAGTCGCTGACTATTTGCGGTTTGATAAAATCTGTGTATAAAAAAATAGGAGACAAAGAGTTGTCAAATGTATTCCTGGGTGGTAAGTGAACCTCTACCACACCAGCTTCAAACAATTTCCCATCATGGCACTCGCATATGGTCTCACACAGTTGCGTGGAGAAATGAGCGATAGTATTATCGCTATAATAATTTTTTGAGCTATCACTGCAGAGATAAACGTACATGTTTGTAATCGATGAAAATAATACTCATAAAATCTATATATTTTCCACGTCTTTAGCGGATACCCAGGAGTCAAAGTCGGCTGAATAACCCTGCCACCTTACCAAATACTCTACACCGTAGCCCCGCCTTCTGCGTTTTTCTAATATCCGCTCGATCCGATAAACTGTGTCAGCAGTGGGAGGAGTGATTTTCTGCAGCTCGTGCCCATAAAATCGGCCGCGCACGGGTTGGTCGTTGAGGTCGGTCAAGTTGTACATGGGAAATGGTGTGAAATTCACGATGCTGGCCACTTTATATATCTCGCGCGAGAATTTTGCAGTGTAGCCTTTTTCTGTCATTTCTTTTGTCATGGAAATTCTCACAAATTGCCCGGGATTAAAAACTGGGTGGGAGGGCCGCTTGCGCTGGCTGGCACTGCTGCTGACGCTGCTGACGCCGCTGACGCGCGCCGCCTCTCTCCTATCGCGCAGCATGTGCGGTGCGGTGTGCTTAACATAAATTTTAGACCAAATTTTAAAAACATCTTTCTCCCTGACATCTGCAGGGCGCATTCCAGTTGTGCTGTGTACCCTGTGATTGTAATTGTAAACGATTTTAGGTAGCGCCTCGAGCCACCGCCAGCTGTTTGTGTGTTCAAAGTGCTTCCAGAGGGGTGTTTTAAGCGATTTATTGACGATTTCAACCATTGCGGCCTTGCCTGTGTTTTCTAGGGTGCGAAAAGCCACTCCCCATTTTTTAAATACACGATCAACATCTCGGTTGCAAAATTCCTTGCCTTTATCACTCTGTATAAGTCTGCACACGCGTTTCAGCCCCGAGAAGTGGCGATCAAACACGCCTGCCACCTCTCTGCCCGATTTTGTTTGTAGGGGGAACGCCCACACGTAACGACTAAGACAACAGACCATTGTTAGTATATAGTTATAACCATCATTATATTCCGACAATTTACGCATATCATTCAAATCGACTTCATATACATCATATAAACCCTTAATATTATAAAAATTTAATGGAAACTTTTTTCGCGCCGGTTTGTAGCGCGTGTACACCTCCTGGCTCAAAAGCCACTCCTGGGCCTCTGCGAATGTGACACCCTGCTCACAGGCCGCCAGCTTAACAGCTCTTGCCGAACCGAAAGCGGTTGGGCTCTCCAGATCATAATAAAGTTTTCGCATAACATCATTTACGAATTTTCCCCGCTCGCCACCGGCCCCCTCTGTGTGCTCCGCCGACGAATTGTGATGACACTGCTCGCCTGTCGCACGCGGAGAGAGGCAACGACCGGGCTCGGCCCGCACCGGGCTCACCTGCGCTGCTCGCGCCGCGGCGGGGCGCCGCCGCCCCTCGCCCGACTGGGACCGGTGGGGTAAAAGTGGTACCCATGTCAGATGCACACGGGGTCCGCCTACTTTGCATCTCTTTTCCGCCTTGTCGATTGGATAGGCGTCCATCTCACTTGACGACCAAAGCGCAACTGGCGAATTTTGGGCGATTCGCTAACGGGTGAGCGCTGGTGCTCATTACTCGAGAATGGCGTCGAAAATGTACTAGGGTCGTAGTCGCTCGTGTCGGGGTCCGGTGTCACATGGCTCGTGCTGCGCCTCACCGCCCCAGGTGGTGTCGTGTTATGCGTGGCAAGCGCTGACGGCTCATCGTAGGCCACACTCGTGTTGGCGATCTGCTGACTTATGATATTGAGCATTTCTTCGAGAGACAGAGAGGGCGACTCGCGCCGCAAACCACACTCGTCTGTACCCTCAAAAGTAAGAGCGAGGTCGTCGAGGGGGGTGGTAACAACATAGCAGGCGGAATCACATCGTCGTAAAATTTAAAATCTGGGGACATTCTATGAGCGTACACGGGGACACCATGTAAAGAGCGTTTCGAGAGCGTTTATTTGGTTCTCTATCACTATCCTCGTCCTCTCTTTGCCGCTTTCGCGTTGCGATGTCCGGGGCTGTGGCTGCCGCTGCCGCAGCGGCTGCCGCTGCCGCTGCCGCCGCCGCCGCATCTGCCGCTGATGCGGCAGACTCATCGCCCGCCCCATTGCGTTGCTCTTTTTTCACCGCTCGCGGTTCGAACTCATTCTTAACAATTGCATGCTGTTGTTGCAGCAACTGATTAAACATCTTCCTCCTCTCGGTATCACCGCCATCGTCTGCACCTACCTCGTATATGGGCAAATTTACATTTGTCTCTCGCTCATCTCGCTTTAAATCGAGAAATCTCTGAAGCAGCACGCGATAATTATCCCAATCGTCGTGCATTTGTTTCGCATTTTGTGTTCTCACAGAGTTATCCGATTTCTTCAGGGAGTCTTGCATTTTACCCTCCAAATCTTTCCTCAAGTCTCTCAGTGTCTCCTTTTTCATTCGATCAAGTTGCTCCGGAGATATTATTAAAACTTTTTTTAAAACAGAAGTACTCATTTTGACTCGGGAACCACCGCCCGACTTATCGCTCTGCCCACAATACCCCCGAGAGCCGAGCTGATGAGCGCTGCAAAAAACGGCCCACTGCCTTTTTGCAACAAGTAGCGCCGCTTTTCTTTCCACACACGACCGGCTGACGAAGTGCTCTTCTTTGCAATTTTCGCACCCGCGCCGCTCTGTCGGGGCGTAGCGCTCTCTCTAACATGTGCCAAGCCACGGAGCACGTTTTTATACTTTTCGAGAACACGGCGCGACTTATCGTCAATTTCAAGATGCCCCATTAAAATATTCAATGCTATCTCACATATGCTTAGTATTAAATCCTCACCGCCTGTTTTAATTATAGCTTTTTGCACACTTGGCGGACTGTCACGTAAAACGTATAACTGATGTCTGCATCTCGCAAGCTTTTCCAAAGGGTTCGTCATTGCTTAAATATATTTTCCCCACCTAGACCTACAAGCACGGCGCCGCTACCGCCCTGTCGAAACTGCTCCACAGACGCGTCGGTCGCGTACACTGTTAAGTGCGGATCAGTGGGCCATATATTTGTCACGAAACGCAAAGCTTCGGGAGTGTTGGGATCCAGATCAATGATTAAGTATGAAAACGGTGCAGACCACGCATCATTTAGCGCATTGCAGAGTGAGCGCGCATTCTCAGGGTACACCTGTCTTGCCAAATGCATAAATTGAACTTTGTCTCGCACGTTTTTCAGTAGAATGAAATAGCGGGTTGAAAGGCTTATCGAACGGGCGTGTTTGCTCTGGTGAAAAAGATTTTGCGATAGTATAATAACAGATATTCGTCTGTGACGCGATCCCTTTGTATAAAGTTCAGATATCGATAAATTATTGAGAGCTGTATCCATCAGGTCGTCGCAAATACATAATGAATTAGTTTCCAGTAACGCACCCGAGTCGTCTGTTGGTACTCCGCGGTGTAACCGAATCGCGGGGTTTTTTAGGACTCCGTCTGGAACACCCCCCTCTTGACCATAGCACCATACGATACTTGTTATTTCCCCCTCCACGAGCTCTGGAAGGTGTTTCAAAAGTTTCAAGATAAATGATGATTTCCCTGAACCGCTCGGAGCCGCTACACAGGCTGTAAACGGATGACGAAACTTCCACATGTTATCCGTTACCTGGCGAGATGAAACTGTTCGAATGACTGTTTTAAACGTATGCACCGCCTTTTTATACCGACGGCAGATGTTATATTCTGATCATCAAAAGTCTCTCTCGGCCCCCTGCTCAGCAGGCAGCCCTGAGCGTCTACACCTGCACGCTGTCGAGATGACGCGGCGGTGACGGTATCACAATGCGACGCTAGAGAGCGGCAGCTCACGGGGCGACCACACCCATACGGCCCCCGCAGCTGATGCGACAGTTTCTTGGCGTGCTTTCTCGAGGCGACACCAGAGTGCGGCAGCTCCCGGGGGGCCCTCCTCGTGCTTAACTCAGCGTGCCCCTGATAGATAGCGCCTTTACTCACACTACGCTGGTAGGGGGCAGGTAGGGTTAGGCGTAGGAATACACATGTTTGCTCATGTCTTTACAATTCTGTTTTATTTACACACTATTATGTACACAGTTTTCATACAGCAGTTTTTTATTTTATACATTACATCTCATCCATCAGAGAAATTAATTCTTTCAAATTAATACTAGCTTGATCATTGTCATCATCATTATCACTTAAATAATCATCATCGTCTTCCAGAACTCCACTCATTGCTTTTATCTTGTAATGACCGTGGGCCAAAGTAGAGAAATTATCATCCAAAATGTACCTTTTATCATCAAAACAACTCAGTCCTTTTTTAATAGAATAAGTAGTATATAAATTATGTTTGTGATCAGTAGAAATTTTCTTATAAGAGACACTCTTACACTTGAATTTAGTGATGCAATCATGATAGTCTTCAAAACATAATTGAGATTTTAAAGCAGCTCTTGGAATCCCTTTGCCCACTGACTTTTCACCACCCCCCGCCGTCTTAAAACTATACATTTTGGCTCTGAGCCGGACAAAAGCCTTTATGGGCTGGGAGTTGAGTTCATCCTTAAAAATACCCATTTTTTTCTTATTCTCTAAACTATACAAATGGTGATGTTTGGGATAGTCAGATGTGTCGAAATGATTTTTCATCTCGGCCATATCATCGTAAATATCATCAGTAAACACATGTACAATGAGGGAGTCGGTGTCTCCACCGCAAACTTTGATTTTATCACCATAACGCTGCTTCATAACATTGTAATAAAAGTCGTACATAATTTTTTTACTAATATCTAAGCAGGCCTGCCCTACAAACAACGGGCGGTTCAATGTAACAGTGGCTTTTTTGCGCTCAACACAAACAAGACCGTGATTAAATATATCAAAGCTATGGAAAAGAGGGCTTCGTACTAATTTTTTAAATTTTTCTTTTTCTTTGGTGAGCACCACATTTTTATGTTTTCTCACAGCCTCTGCACACTTACCAAATACACTATTTGACATCAGCTTCCAATATGATTTTTGGAAATCTGAGACAGCTAACTTACGCATGTCAATATTATGTTCTATGAACGGTTTCAACCAAGCCTTCTGCTCAAATTCAATGATAGAATGAATTTTCTTCAATTGTAATCCTAATTGTAAATACAACATGAGTGTGTCTCCGAGCACAACATAATTTTCCTTATCACATAGATTAGGAATGAGTTTCTTAGTACTATTTTTCTGCAATTTAAAGTCTTTTAACATTTTCTTCTGCAATTGTGACAAATTTTTATAGCAGGGTTTCATGTGCTCGGGAGCCAGCGGGTAATCATTATGATCATCATGTAAGTTTTTTGGATAAACTAAATCAACAACAAACAAGTAGCCAAGATCAGAGGAGGGGTTGATACAATCTGGGTCAAAATCACAAATCTCACTGCTTGTGAGCCGACGAAAACCACCCGTGGGCAGTTTTTCACATAGGGCCGTCGCATATAATGAATTTGCATCATAATACATAATGTAAGAAGATGGTTTACTTTCACAGAATGAATCTAGGTATTTGTTGTTGGCCTCTATAAATCTCTGTTGAATGCTGGCTACACCGCCTCTCATCCCACGCTCAAATAGTAGATGAATATCTATGTCATCAATTAACTCTAACTTTTGTTTAGTAAACAAGAGGCATGCAGAAAATGCCAGACCAGGGGTTGTATAATAGTGAGCGGGGTCTAATTTATAATGCTCCATCGCTAATTTTCTAAAAGCCTCCATACAATCCCCCAACAGCAAAGTGTCCGTCAGTAAATATAAATCATGATAGTCTTGAAGGCTGCTCATGTGAAAATGCTGAAAGACGTTTAAAGCGTGAGCGTAGTCTTCAGGCTTCACATGAGCACCCGTTAAATCATTTGTGAATGATTCCAGTGGGGGCAAGCAATTTTCGCTAAATTTATCAAAAGAATCAAAATAAGCATAAGGATAAACTCCTTTACGACTAACGAGCGCGCGCTCATCATCCTTAGGAAAAATACATTTGAGCAGACGCATATCGCCATCTGTTAGGTCAGCAACTAACTTTTCCAGGCTGCTATTCAAAAAACCCAGAGAATCTAAAAATCTGAGCAACCCCCACTGGAAACTTACATATTTTTCTTTTGTTCTGGGAATCACAGTTATATCACTCCCGTCGCTAAGACGCCCTATTTCCGATAGTACCATGTGCCCATCATAGTTCTTCAGGTTATGCATAAACACAGGAATATAATTCTTGCGTTTCAAATTCAAGTTACAGGGGGATGAGCAAGCAGCACCTCTATAGTTTGACTTTGGCTTACTCCAATCATGATCTCTCACTTTTTTAACCATAGCACGGGGCACAGGATCCCCACACATGTAACATTTAGTTGCTTTTTGAAATTCACTCTCCTGCTCCTCACTCATGTCGATGGGATACAACTCACCCCTCAGTTTAACAATGTTCTCCTGTTCTTGCTGGAGGCAAAGCAGAAACCGTTGAATGAGATCATGTTCCCCATACTGAAGCACAGGCTCCTTCAGTAAAGTGCCGTCTGCTTTCACTACGATGTAGCAAAAACCACAGGGCACGTGGCAGCTGGTTCTGGTTGTCGATGACACTGAAGGGTCCGGGTGGGGGGTGTTGAAAGGCACGACTATGCTCTCGAAGTCAGCGTAGATAACATAGTCGTGATGCATTTGGTTCCCCCACTCCCGGAACCGCATCTCGACGTTCACAGGATGGGGCACTTTCACAGCCTGTGCGTCATGCTCGAGACAGCGCAACCTGTGCTCTTTGTATAGTGTTAAGGTGTTGTAAGGTGTGAGACAATTCTCACACCAGTATAATGCTCTTTTTCTCTTTGTCAGGTGGGATAGAAAATTAGAGAGACTTTTGATAAGAACGTAATGACACCCCTCCTCCCCCTCCTCCCCCTCCTCTTCCAATAACAGTAAAAGATTAATATGACGGCTTTGAATTTTAGGGCTAACACGCAAAGGCACTACCTGGGTGTTGTCTTCAAGACCAAAAACATTAACACTCACCCCAGGATTTTGGATTTCAAATTTATTAATATCCTTCACTTTTACAGGATAACTAATCCCTTTCATATTAAATTCATGCACCCGTTTTATATAGTGACTGACACGTTCGGGGTGGATTTCTGGGGTGCTCACTGATGCCAAGCATGAATACAGAAAACATTTGTTGTCATAGTTTTTAATATTGATTAGACCTTTGCGAGCATTACGAAATTCCAATGGTAATGGCATATAGGATGAGCCCTTTAGAGGAGAATATTTTGCAACCCTTATTTCAATTTTTTCCACCTTTTCAAAGAGAATTTGAGACCCCTCACCCTGTGACTTATCAAATGCATTTATCACCCCCAAAATTGCTTCCTCTACCTGTGCACCCAAATCACTACCAAGTAATGTTATGATAGGGGCGCAACGCATATAGCGCACGGTGTTCTCAGGCTCTTCAGTCCCCTTCTGACATCGAATGAAGGCAGAGAGGTACCATTTCACTCGATGCAGATCCTGAAGGTCCTTCTCCAACATGCGTTGTATCCCACCTTTATTCTTTATGAGTGTCAACTGCAGATCATACAAGTCTGTGATGAGAAGATCATGAACTCTCGCATTGCCCTCGACTGCAGTCTCCGTGCTCCAATTCTGAGCCCTCTTTTCAGCGATAAACTTACGCACTTTTTGGACTCGCGAGAGTTTCATTTTCTTCTCATCACACACGTTGAAATGGTATCTCAGTGAACTGTACGAATAAAAGCGTCGCCAACAACCATCACAGACATACTTGTCAAATTTAGGAGCATGGGCAGATTTTTTATGAGAATATAAAATTTTTAGAGATTTGTAGCTGCTCTTACACAGTCTACAATTGTATTTTTTCGGAAGCTTATTACTTGGCTTGATTTTAATTTTAACTGTTGCATGTCCAAAATTTTTTTGATGCTTTTTTAATGATCTGTTATTTTTAAACATTTTTTTGCAAGATTCACACTTTAGGGGTTCACTGTTATGTGTATTAATTTTGTGTCTCTTAAGCTGCCTCCTATCCCTAAATTCTTTACCACAAGTCTCACACTTAAAACATACCCCTGTTTGTGTGGCATGTTGTGATATGATGTGGCTTAAGAGCTGCTCGGCATTCGGCAACCGCTCAGTGCACCAATGACACTCCATCTTCTATCTGCACACACACACACGCACACAGTGCTAATTAGTTCCCAAATTAAAAGTAGCAGAAAAACAATGCACTCGATTTTTGCACACATAAAAAACTCTACTCACCAATAGTGCTCCTGCGCGCAGGTCCCAAACAAGATGAGATGTTGTATCCAGTTTGGAGAGAAATCCTACAGAGGGAGCATTTCAATTACAACACATTTCTTTGCAAAGTACTTTTTTTCAAGAGGCCGATTTTTTTTACTGACACCTAACATAAAAAAACTCTACTCACCAACAGTGCTCCTGCGTGCAGGTCCCAAACAAGATGTGATGATAAACCCAGTTGAGGAGAGAAATCCTACAGAGGGAGAATTTCAATTACAACACATTTTCTTTGCAAAGTACTTTTTTTCAAGAGACCGATTTTTTTTACTGACACCTACCTCACTAGTAAAAGTCTATCGCCAACAAGCCTTCTTCTTGCTTCTCTCCCCGTATATCACGCACCACAAAACGACACTAATTCACTCTTTTCCACATCAACACTGCCACACCAAGCTCACTTGACTGAATGCAGACGGGTGGAGACACAGACGGCTCGTGCCCGCGCCCGTGCGCGAAGAGTGCAAACGTTGACACCTAGCCCCCACCCCTCAAAGGAGCCCGCCGGCATCAAAGTAGGCTCGTGCCACGCTTGTGCGCGCAGAGTGCATACGTTGACACTTAGCCACCCCATCTCTGAAAGCGGACCGTCGACATCGAAGTCGGCTCGTGCCCGCGCGCGAAGAGTGCACACGCTAACACTTTGCTAGCGCAGTAGCAGCCGGTGACACCCGGGTGGCCCCCCCGGGTGTGGGTGTGACAGGTCGATACCTGTCATCATAGGTGTCGGTGCGATAGGTTGCCTATGTACACGGCGCAAGAAGGCATCGGTAACGCCCCGCGGTGGCCCCCTCCGAGCTGTCCCGGTAGCGCCCTAGCTCTCCGTGGCCCTCGGCAGCGGCAGCGCGGTGGCCCCCGGTGGCCCCCTCCGGTGTGACAGGTCGATACCTGTCATCACAGGTGTCGGTGCGATAGGTTGCCTATGTACACGGCGCAAGAAGGCATCGGTAACGCCCCGCGGTGGCCCCCTCCGAGCTGTCCCGATAGCGCCCTAGCTCTCGGTGGCCCACCCCCTCCCTCCACCATGTACCCTGAAACCCGGGCTTCACGACGGCATGGGGGCAGTGGCAGCAGCTGCGGCTGCGGCAGCGGCAGCGGCAGCGGCTGCGGCAGCGGCAGCAGCAGCAGCAGCAGCAGTCAGTAGCAGTCAGCAGCAGTCAGCGGCAGCGGCAGCAGCAGCGGCCGCAGGGTGCAACGCACGCATCGTCATCATCATGGTGCTCGATGGGTTGCATACCTACACGGGGGAGGGGTGCACACGCGGGTGGCCCCGAGTGGCCCCCCTACTGTCCCAATACCCGCCTTTTTATCTCTCTCACCGCGTTCAAAAAATTGTCGCCCTCGATACTTCTTTTAGCTGGTAGCTTTAATCCTATCTCTAAAACGTTCAAAATTTTACTAATACATTTAACTAATACAACCGTTTCCAAATTACATTTACGATTGTATTAAACTAGGAGCGCGATTTACAATTCTAAGGGTGGTGTGGAGTTTTTCTTACATCTAGTTATATTTTAACGTTGTAACGAACAAGAATTTTCCAAGACCTATTCTAATCTTCTCGCATGGTGGAGGCTTCTGCCAGGACTTTTGTTTCGCGTGGCCACATACCGCGACGCTGCCCAGGGGTCGATTCTTCATCCCTGGTGATATGATGTGATGGGCCAGTACCGACACTGGTGCGCCAGACGCCTTCCAGGTGGTATAGCTGAGTCGGCGCGCCAAACACCTTCCGATCTCAACTACCGATCGACACCCCCCTCGCTAGTCGACTCGGGGTGTGATGGCTGGGCTTCCCTCGTTGGGCTGGTTGAGCGGACTCGGTTGCTGTTGTCCGCTCTGACCCGTGCTATATAAATTTCTCTAATAATTAGTAACAATTAACTTTTCGATCTTATCATCTTTTAAAATTCTTCTTTTTCTTTGGATTTTTTCTCTTCTGAAGGTTTGGTTTATTTATGATTTTTGTTTTCTTTTGGATGTTTCTTCGTTCTTCTTCCCTAACTTAGCACGGGCCACCAGCTGCTGGCGGACGACGACAATGAAGGACGCCCCCTGGCGTCGGGTCTCTGGGTCAGGCCGAGTTCTGGTTGGGCGTTTTCCGTTGGTGGCCACGCAACACATTCGCCCGTAGCAGCGCCCCACCACGCTGGTCCCTAAATTAACCAATAATCCTAACCAAGAAAGCAGCTGCAAAGATTTGAAATACACAAACCAGTTACCACGGTTGATACAACATAAACAAAAATAAATCTAAACCCCATTTTTCCTTTTTTTTTCCAAGTTAATTATTAACTCAATCTATTTACTCTAATCTAATTAAAATGGCATAGTAATAACTGACTTACAACAAAATATTAGTTATTAACAATATAGCCAATAAGCAAACAGGGCAGTTTAAAAACAAAATAGGTGCCACAACGAAAAGTACAAAGTTAAATTTCCTGTCCAGTTGATTCAAAATACTATTTAGTTCCTTGAAAATAAGAAACAAATGCATGGGGAGCTGCAATAACGTCCACCATATTAATACAGAGTTATTAGAAAGTAAATCATAAGAACAAAATGAAATTAGTAGCGGTTAATACATAAGTTCAATCAATAAAACTAAATCAATAACAAGAACATGGAAGATTTAGAGCATTTTTGGCAATTTAGGACTTCTTGTGGTTTTAGATAGTTAGTTTTCTATTAATTAGTCGGTTTCGTATCGTATGGGGCTTCCGTCAGTTTCATTCTCGGAGATTTCGTTTTGTTTTAGTCTGTCTACTCGTTCTTGTAATGTCTGTACGTATTCTCTCACGTCAAACGCTTGATTATCATAGGTGGTTCTTCCCCTTTTGCTTGGAGTTGGTGCTGTCAGTTTTTGCGTTTGTCTGTGGTTTTGCTGGTTGCCTCTTGATGGAATTCTTTTTGCTTGCTCTTGGGGTCGTCTTTGGTCCGTTCGGTCTTGATCTCTGCTTTCAATTTGTTGCTCTCTTCCTTCTTTTTCTTCTTCTTTCTTTTCTTCTTCATTTCTTGATTTTCTGATATCTCTCGTGCAGCAGTGGGTGCAACCGTTTGACAGTGTAGTGACAAAGGAAATTGCCGTCCATATTGGTTTGTACAGGTCGAATTTCCAGAGAAGAAAGTGAACCCCAAGTAGCGTTAGCCCCAAAGAGATTCCTGACAGCCAGGAGAAATTAATTCCTGTAATGGTTCTATGCGGTAGCTTTTCCAAAAATGTGCCCGAGGGTGGTGGTTCTGGAGTTATAATTAGTAGATCTGACTGGTCGAGTTTTATGTCGTTTAATTTTTCTGGTTTGGCGTAGAATAGATCCGCCGGAGTGAAATTAGAGTTGGCCCACTCCTTGTTTAGAATGATTTTCGTTCCATTTTGGTTGGGGTGGCACGGTGTTTCTCTAATTAGTATGGATTGACCTTCGTCTTCTTCTTGCACATTGCAATAACATGGGGTTTCGAGTTCGTACCGTCCTGCGTATAGTTTTTCTAATTTCTTCGTTACTCTTCCTGCACAAACTACGTTGTACTCTTTCGAAGGGTTTAGGATTGAGAATTTGTTCCCCTCGATTACCTCCACGGATGTTGAGTTTCTAGTTTCACAGTGGAGTGGACAGAGTTTCGATAAGTTTGGTGTTTTGTCTCCACGCAACAGACCCTCGAGGCATGGCCCTAAATCTTGGTTGCCGTTATGTCGGTCCAGAAGGTATGTTTTGGGACTGCCGAATGATTCTTTCTCTTCCACAATATTGAATGATGCGCCGTCATAGACGATGGTTAATCTTCTTTTTATCAGTTTGCATGTATTGCTTTGGAAAATGAATTTTACCGGATTAATTTCGAAGACTTGAAACGATGTATTTTTCTCCAGGATTGGCAGTTTCATGATGATATGTAGGTTGTTGTTGGTGATCAAGCAGTCAGTTGAGTTGAGTTTGTAATAGTATTTGATGTTTTCTGTCACCAGCCGCAGGTTTTCTTGATTAAGTTTGATGGCTTCGGATTTAATTATTTCTCGGAGCGTCTTAATGGGTACGGCAATATGCGATAGTGTGTGGTCACGGCAGCTGTCGAACAGTGATCGTATTATGAATAAGTGTGTTTGAAGTATTTCGATTTCTGCTTGTGTTAGTAAGTTGAGGGTTGTCCGTTTTGCGTTGTAGGTCGTTAGTCTCTCATTTTCATAGATTTTTTCGTGTATGTCGTTTATGGCAGTAGACAGGTTTTGTAGTTGTTCGTTAAGTTGAAGGCCAAATCGTTTTATTTGTTCAAAGTTTTGGTTAGTTACATAGTACTGTGTTTTTGCCGCCATACGATTAATATTTATTTCTTGGGAAATTTCGTTAGCTCTATCTATAACCACATTTACATCTCTTAGCATTGCTACACCAGAAAGCCATTGTTTGAATTTGCCTAGGGCCGGCCAGACTCCATCTACATTTTCAGAGTCACGTTTGAATCGTTTTTCTTCCGTGAGGTCATCATCGGTTTTTACAATATCCGACAGTTCGTTTAAAACTTCATTGTACAATTCATTTAGTTCATTCGCATACACACAAACTTGTACCCATTCTACTTTAGTAAATTGAGAGCAATTTTCCATTTCCAGTATTTTGAATTCAAAGTTTGGCAAATTTAACACTAATTCAATTTCTCTTAGTCCCGTAACCGCATAGGCGTCTGCTAGCAAGATTTTAGTCGTTTTACTCTCCAAAATTGGTACTGGTGTAATCCCTTGATTCCATTTCACCAAAGTGGCGAGCAGCCACAAGATACAAACAAGCTTCATATTTACGGGGTTGAATTTGAAATTTACAATGCCTGTGGAAGAAATTTTATGATTAGATGAGTCGACAATGAGGTACACCGGTGCGATGTGTAGTTTTTAATTTTGACATCTTTGCTTAGATCAAGTGATGCATGTAAATTACTACTGGATCATATTTAAAAACTTTCTGAATTGTGGCAATTACAACATTTAAGTCCAGTTGATCAAGGCCAGCTCCAAGTTCAGGTATTGCCAGCTCTTTGATATTATTCCAAATCAAAAATTTTCTGACATTTTTAAGTGACATTTCAAAGTCAGTGAGTGTGGGCAAGTGAAAGTAGCGGCTTTTGGTTATTAAATTAACGATGAATCGGTCTCCTCTGCGGAGGGCGACTACCGATCCAACACATTTATCTGCTCGAAGAAAATCATTTCTCAGATTGAATTTATTTTGTAGGGTTTTTGCCAGGCCTGCCCCCATTTTTCCGTCTAGACTGACGCAATGCGCAATTGGCATTTCTGGAGGGCAGTTCAGGATATCTCCATTGATATGTATGAGCTGCATCGTTTGCTTTTCTGGAAGGATAAACAAATATATTAGACACTCATGGATACAATTTTAAGGTAAATGGCACATCAGCTCCAAAAGCGACAGAAAGCGAAGAAGATAGATAGAGCGTAAGGGTGAGTTTTCAGTGTTGGTACACTGCGACAAGGCAAATTACTACCAACCTAACGCACTGATAATGACAGTGGGAACTTTTTCTTTCATATATTTTACCTATTCTTTTTCCAAGAGGACTTTCCTTTTGCTGTTAGATTTTACAATTCTTATTTTTGGCTCAAGTTTGTGAATATTACGTGGTGGTCTAATTTTCTATCTTGCCTGGGCATTCTTTTTTCTCCCCATCTAACCTTGGTGCGGTAGCCACTTCCTTTTGCGTTCCACGTGTCTTTGTTTAAAAATGCTGTGTCTGCGTTTTCGCGCATCGTGTGTTCTGGAACGCGGAGGGACGCCACTTCTTTGTGCGTTCTAAAGCTGTGCGGTCGACGAGCGTTCTTTCGAAGTTTTTGCTCTGCACTTGATTTTAATTTGGATTGTGTTTGTTTTCTTTCTCGTGCTTTAATCAGTATTGATTTCTCTCACGATTTTCTCGATTATATCTTGTGATTTGGATATAACGAAAGAGTTGGAGAGAGATCAGTAGTGGTTGTGCGGTTGCACGTG
Source organism: Frankliniella intonsa (assembly GCA_033675135.1). Taxonomy (NCBI): domain Eukaryota; kingdom Metazoa; phylum Arthropoda; class Insecta; order Thysanoptera; family Thripidae; genus Frankliniella; species Frankliniella intonsa. Next base: position 400,660 of record JAWJED010000039.1, on the reverse strand, counting down.
TGGCGTGTCTATTGATATCCTTTGTCTCTAAAGTTTTCCTTCAAGTTTTCCTCGCAGGTAAGTTTTGGTTTAGCGGAGAAGTTTTTGTTAAGTGTTTTCCCCGCTCTGATCAAAAGTTTTGTCCGTGTAGACATGGATCGCTTGGTTGCGTTCGCTCCTCCCAGCCTGCGCTACCTTGTTGTGGCGTTCCTCGTGCGGCGCCTTGAAGAGATGTATGTTAGGTCGCCCACCGCGACCTACAGGGAGCGGGCAACCTCCGTTCCCTGGGGATTTATCCTGTCATTCTACGCCTACCCCGGGTTCCGCTGGGTGGCCGAAGTGGCGCGGGATTTTATGCCGTGGACCGGCGCGTGGGCGTATGCTGGTAGCACGGGGTACAACCCCGTCACCGGTGTATTGGACGTACACTGGTTCTGGCTCAATGGAGGTTGCGGGCCCGCTCCATTGAAATTTATTTTGGTTACGGTGAGGAGATGGACGCGGAACGCTCTTTGTCTGAATTCTTCTCTTTCAGTCCTCTGCACCCAGACACCTACAGTCTTGCACATGACCAGCAGGTGCGGCAAGCGGAGTGTGACGGGGACTGAAGACATAGCCGATGACGAGGACGACTTCAATCAACATACCGCTGCTAGGAAAAATGCGGGAAGGGTCGGTGGTATAGATACACCAATTGTCCTTACACAAATCCTTCTAATAACTCGTCTGTTGTACTGGGCGGTGTCTGCTTAGAGCGATCAAGCACGGCCCGCCGTCACGCTCGGCGCGGAATATCGCGGGTTGTCACAGGAGCTGACGTTTGCTGTGTCCATCAATTTCCGCGGTGGCTGGAACGCAGCAAGCCCCAGCCTACCAGCAACAACAAGTCGCCTGCATTTACCACCGCTATTTTTTCATGTTTGCCTCAAGTCGGGTCTCGCTCTCTATGTCTTACTCACATGGAGTCGAACTGAGGAGCCGGCAGCAGGGCGCGTCCGAGATTCAACGCTGGACAGACGCGCTCCGCCAATGTCGGCTTATCTCCGCTGAAATGCGAAGCTTGCACGATTCCTGCATGTGCACGTCTCGCACGCGCGTTGCGCGTGTATGCTTAGAGAGGAAAGAAGGCGTCCGGAGGGGACACAGGCTGTCTTTGAATGGTGGATGAAGAAACAGAAGGGCCCTTACGCGAAAAATAAAAGATTAAAGAAAAAGAATAATAATGACGTAAAAGTCTTCAATGGAAAAATACTTATAATCCCGAAAAGACTTGAAAGTAAACAAATCCCGGAGACTTTATGCTTGTATTTAAAATTTGAAGCTTAATCAAATATTAATTAAATTTGTAAATAGTTTTTTGGTGACCATGATCAGAATAATGTTTTCAGTTTAAATTCACAAATATTCCAAGGATTTGCCAGACTACGGGTAACCCAGCACGAACGGCAAATGCCCCCCTTTTTTGAACTAACAGCACGTCGTGGCTCTTGAGAATTTGATGACACTGCATAGCCATAAGGTGTGGATGCTGGCCCTGATCCAAACCGGTGAACACCATCGACCGGTCGAGTTTCGTTTGTAGAGCGAGAGAACCTCCCTCCTTAGAAAGCTATGAGTTCTCAGGCGATCCTTGGTCTAAAAGCATGCATGAGAGTCCACAGGCGGAGTGAGTGTGCAAAACAGAGAGACGCTCCAGCTGTTCAATGAATGCGTTAGGGCGCAAACGCCAGCGACTGCACTTCAGGTCTACACTTTTATTCTAGAGTGTTACGCAATATTTCGTAATTTTGAATACTGCATTGATCCCAGCTTCACGTGCTCAATGATCAGATCGTCCCACTGGTCTACGACTTATCCTTACCCCTCCCTACCATAAAATGAGGGCCGAGGACTCGCACTTCCGAAACATAATTAGTCAACAATACCGGCATATGCAACATCAATCCTTCCATTTAACTATTAAGTTCTTTGTCACCTCCCGAGGCGGTAAGCAATACAGCTCAGAGCTCGACCCGTCTTCCATGTTCGGCGCGATAACCTCATAAGAACAGGAGCGCGTGCTTGCTGAGCATTCCAAGTGGTGGTGGCTATGCACTGCAGCCCCAGCTCCCACGCAGTGGGTTCCAGTCAACAAAACCGCTGACATGGAGAGTCGGCGCACCGTCAACCGCATGTCTTATCCTCATGAGTCAGAACTTGACAAAGATATCAGGCGCGCGCTCCTGCCGGATGACCGCGCCCGCCGTGCGTCACAATCTCAACCTGAAAATGCAGTTTTACTGACCTAAAGCTCTGATCTTTAGAGAGGAAAGAAGGCTGTTTGGTGGCGGATAGGGCTGACAGGTCTTTTGACGTGGATGAAGAGCGAAGGTTTACAAAACTTCCGGAGTGGAGCGCGGGCAATTTGAGAATGAGATCAGCGAAAAAGAATATCAGTTTTGTTACTTAATGAAGTTTAAGGATGGAAAAAAATCTGGGATTAACATCCCGCAGATATAGTCAAAAAAACTACATGACTTCTAAGCATTCAGTTCCACCTTTTTAATGCGGGATTCAATGCACTTTCCACAACAATGAGTAAAGTGTTGGGCTGAAGGCGTAAGGAGAATACAGTGGGCCACCGGCCACGTGAGGTTCGGCAGTCGTGAAATTACGCCGAATCCATCGGCTAACCGGCTAGTGGTCTACTAAACTGGGTAAAGCTTGAAGGAACGGCAGTATACTCTTGGTTGAAACAAACACGGCGCGAAATCATTTATGTTCTATGATAATTCATGACGCACTGACCATACGGCCGGGGAGTTGTCGCGCTTGATCCTTAACACGCGGAACCAGACTGTAGAGGGCTGCTGGACATCGAGGTACAAAGCAACCCAGGGGAGCCTGGTTTCATTGGTTGAAAATATACGCGAAATAGTTGGCTATCCTTAGGTTTAGACGGTTGCATGGGGCACGGGCCCCGTACTCACGTGAACTCCCTTCGAAGCCATGCCATAGCTAGGGCGTGGATCGTTATTTGAGCGAACTTTCGGCCCAAAATTGGTCGCAAATGACTATTCGATGGCATTACGCAGCAGCCTGCCGCTGAGATTAAGTTCTACCTCTCTGCCACTCTGTCAGACTGTCCCACTGCAAAATTTTTTGCGCCATTTACGTGCTGATAGCCGCAAAACAAAAAAAGGCCGTTGGTCACTGGTGGATGGGAGTAGGTAGTTAGCGGTGAAAATAAAAATAATTGTGCTACTTCGTAGAGGGTTTTTTTATTAGGATCATAAGGATCATCATTAATGTACCCTGTATTGTTCTTTTTTTCTCTCAGTAGTCATAATACTGTTGCTGGAGGATACTGTTAGTGCGTTCTGGCGTGGTGAGTGTGGTGACATCTAAATTGATCTTCGAGAGTGACTTAGCCAACACACCCAGCTGAAGTTAAGTTTGCCGGGGGTGAAATGGGATGCACAGGTGTCTAAAATCCTTCGGGAGGCGAAGACCAGCAGTTTCAAATCATTTCGCAATATCGGATGCGCTTTCATCACTGGCGTGGAGTTCAGTAGGTGTGGGGAGACCAGTCTCTGTTAACGCGACGACGCCTCGCTGCTGAAACGATATGTGGAAATCTTTCCATTGATCAAATGTTTATTTAACTCTCAAGGTGTCCATCAATTTGGATTTATTGTAAAGAGGGAAGATGGCGCCCGACCAACAGACAAGGCAACAACAACAAGACGTCATTCTGTCACTAGCTTCATTTTTTTTTCTGAATTTTGTCAGACGTGCCGCTCTTGTCGTGTTCCACGACACGTCGCCTTGCCTCGGACGGACTTCCCCGAGATCTGCCCACAACAGCGCCCGCTAACAAAGTTCGATGTCCTTTAATGTCGTGCCAACAAAGTTCGAACTCCTTTTCGGGATTTTCCGAGGGATGCATGTTTGAAGCTCTTGTGCGTCTCTACAGCGAAGTTATTGCATTTCATTTTCAGTGAAATCTGTTTGTCATGTACTCATGACCACGTGGCAACAATCGGTTTTCTTTTATATACAATATTAACAGAGATTTTCCATGTAAGAGACAACGTTGCAGATGAAATCAAAAAAGGAGTTCGAACCTTTCACTTTCCAAAGCTCCTGGCTTTTTTCCGAAAAGACCCCCGCCATAGCACCAACCCCGGAGAAGGCAGTGGTAAAATTTGAAGCGAAAGTATCACCAACGAGGGAAGGCCTCTCGGCGCAGTTACAGGCCTTAGCAAAGCAGGTGTTTCGTGGAAAAGAGCTAATGCCAACGTGTGGTGGCCAGGAGCACGTCGTGGCCGTGGAAGAAAGGGTGAAGGGCCTGGAGATGGCGATGCTGGCCCTGATGGAGGTGAACACCATCGACTAGTCGGTTTCGTTCTGTACGGATAACCTCCTGCCCCCCTCGTCTGGTCCGGCTGGAAGATCTACGGCAGGCGATGGAGCAGGTGGAGGAGAGACTCCACAGGTACAGCGCGGAGCCGCTCCTGCCTGTTGCCAACACCACCGGCTACTACAACGTTCGGTCAGCGCGCTGTGCACTTGTGGAGGGCGCCTTCTTCATTACGTTTCGGTTTCCTGTAAAAAGGCGGGGTGATGAACTTGCGCTCTACCATCTCCATCCTGCCCCGTTCAAAGTGCGGGATATGACGTGCACTCTCCTGGACCGCCCTGTCACACTGGCTATGGTCAATGACCAACCGTATTTCTTACCACCGGACTTCTGCAGTGAGGGGGAGTTCTTTTGCCACCTCCCGAGGGATAGCAATCCCTCAGAGCTCGACCCGTGTCTCCATACGTTCTTTCCCTATAAGAATATGGAGCCGGTGCCATGCTCTCCTCACTGCGAGAGGAGCATGGTGCCAGTGGTGACGGAGAGTGCACCGTCGGAATTCCATGTGGTGACGGATGACCAGTACCCTCTGACAATCGATTGCGCGGGCCGGCCGGCGCAAGCCCTGCCGGAGGTCGAAGTTGGGGCCCACCACATCCAACTGCCATGTGACTGCTTAATAACGTACGGAGCATCTGTGTTGGTGGCGGCAAGTGGGGCTGATCGCGGAGTCTCGCAGGTGACGTGGAGAGTGAGTGACGGAAAATCGAGGAGCGTGGCACGAGAGGGAGAGATCGGAGAGAATAGTTAAGTGAAGTGATAAAGTGCAAGATCTGGATTACCCCGCAGCTCAGCACGGTCGGAGGATGACTTCTGAGGCAATGAAGATCAGGTAGGCCCCACCCCGGCTCATTGGGCTCACTATGTGAGAGATGCCACCCACGTTAGGTTAGGCTAGGGAGTAGAAAGAGTCCAGCAACCGAACACCCTAATAAAGGACCATAATATAATGAACCACCGGCAGATCATTTCCCTAACCTAAGTCTCATGGCTGCCCGGCAACAGTATGAAGTGGGTAGCGGTGTGTGCCGGGGTGGGGAGGGGGGGGGGGGGAGCCTGGTGCAGAGAGGGCTCGCGGGGCGCACGGGGAGGAGGGGTGACGGTACCCCTTCGAACTCGCGGAAAAAGGTGATGACAAAGTAAAGTCGCCTCAAGCTGGTTCGCGGGTGCTCGCGGCGGTGTTCAGCTAGTCAGTTCGGAGTGAGGTTTTGAATTGGAAGAATGACTGAAGAGAGTGGAGCGGAACTGGTGTGGAGCGAGACGGAAGTAGGTAAGTAGCGGTGAAATAAATCAGTATGAAAGAGGGTACTTAAGTTGGAGCGATCACATTAATGTAATTGTTTCAGAATAAATACTGTTGCTGGAGGATGTTACGGAAGTGTGCGTGTGTGTGGTGAGGGGAGACTAGTGTGAGACGAGAGAGAGTTAGGTAAGTAAGGGTGAAATGAATCAGTAAGAAAGTGGGTGCTAAAATTTGAGTGAAGACATTATTGTGATTGTTATTGTTTCAGAAATAATATTTTCGCATCAAGATGGCGTGGAAGTGTTAGTGGTGTGGGGAGACTTATGGCGACGACGCTCAGCTGCTGGCGCATATTGTGGAGCGCCACGCCCCTCCATCAGTTGGAGAGAGGGAAGAATAAGTGAGATTCAAGTGTGATCTGTGTGAAAAAAACTTATAAGACCAAAAATGGGTTGTCCCACCACAAAAGTGAACAACATCGAGCAGTGCAGGTTAAGTGTGAAAAGTGTGATAAAGTGTACAAAAACAAACGCCAGCTTTCTCGTCATGTTAAAGTGAAGCATAGTGGAAAGAGAAACTTCAAGTGTAATGTGTGCAACGGGACATTCTGCCGTTCTGATGAACTTAAACTCCATCGGAGGATGCGCTGTGGGTCGAGGTTATCGGCCCTCGCACAGAAGCGGAAGGGGGCATGGAAACTACATTGTGCCAAATGTAACCTGCACTTCAACACCTCCCTGGAGGTGATCTGGCATCGACGCGTGCGGCATCCACGACGTCGTGCAAGATTTGTGTGTGCGGACTGTGGCAGCGTCCTCTTCTCGCGTGACACGCGCGCGCGCCATCTGCTCGCGTGCGAGCGAAGAAAGAAGAGACGGGAGCGATACCTGAAGCTGCGCTCTCGACTGACGCCTCGCCCGCTCGCCGCAGCGTGGGACACGCGCACAGTAGTGCAAGGGAATGCAAGAATTCACCTTTTAGAAGTAAGTGAACAAAATGACCTGCAAATGACTCTAATTAAAAATAAGGAGACTGTATTGAGTGCACTGAAAAGTGATATCGTAGACTTAAAGCAGATTAAGTGGTACATTTCGGCATATGTGAAAGTGAAGGAGGGCGAGAAGGAGGAAAATGGGGATGATAGTATTAAGTACATGAGATGTGCCCCAGTGGTGACTCTACGTGTGGAAGAAGTAGAAAACCAGATAAAGGAAGCAATTTTGGGCGTTCTGAATAGCTACGAGCGCGCCTCAGGAGAGGGTAGTCAGATCCTATTTGGGTATGTGGAGAAAATTGAATTGCGTGTGGTTAGGTACTCTCCATTAAAAGGCTCGAGTTATCTCCCTCTCCCCTCTTGGTTGCAAAATCCGAAAAAAGGCCTCATAAATATTAAAAATTTTGATGATGATAAATGTTTCATGTATTGTATAATGGCGGGGATTAACCTCCCGAACAGTAATCCTGAGAGGGTGTCTCATTACAAAAGGTAGGAGGGTCTTTCACTTAATTTTAAGGGAATAAAATTTCCAGTAGAGCTGAGTCAAATTTCTAAATTTGAGGCTCAAAATCAATCTATCGCTGTCACTGTATTCGGCCTAGAGGCACTGTTAAAAATTCCGTACCCCATTCCACAGATACTACGGTAAAATCCGTTTTGTTTGATTACGGAACAGCCGTATCTTAAAAATACGGTGTTTTCCGTGTCCAATTCCGTAGTTAAGTTTCTTCAAACTTCGAAAAAAGTTAGTTAAATGCAGTACGGTCATACGTACTACGGACGTCCCGTACCCACTAAAAACGGTCCGGACCTGGTAAAAAATTAACGGGAAAAACCGTAGAAATTACCGTGGAAATTTCTGGCAGTGGACGGAGAGGGAAATAGTTCCATTGCGCATCTCCACGGTTACTGATAGCAAGTATCATGTAAGATTGTTATTGTTGAGAACAGAGGACGATGACAGTCACTATGTTCTTATAAAAAATATGAGTCACTTTCTAGGTCACTTATCAAAACGTAAAAGGGTACTGTATTGGTGTGACAATTGTCTAACTCCCACGGACAGTGAGGAACGTAGAAACAAACAATTTAAACAGGAGGCGTGGCTTGCTCCGTATATTAAATTTAACAATGTAATATTTGGAAAGTCAATTGAGCAGGTACGCCGGAGGCGTAATGTACACCTAACCAAAAATAATGATAAATTTTTAAAGTATGTCAAGTCACCGCTTTTTCACTCTTTTGAAATTTTTGACAACGGGCTGGTGGCGATTGAGAAGCGCAAGGCTTGTGTCCTACTCAATCACCCTATTTTCTCGGGAAGTGTATGTCTGGATGTGGCGAAAGAGCTTATGTTTGATTTTTACTATAATGTACTTAAGGTTTATTATGGAAACCGGGTTAAATGTGGAGCCAGTGATACAGACAGCCTGATCTTATCAATACAAACTGAAGATGTTTATCGAGATATGGTTGATTATAAGGAGCACTTAGATACGAGTGACTATCCTCAAGAGCATTTTCTGTACAGTTGTGTGAACAAAAAAGTAATTGGGAAGTTTAAGGATGAGTTGAATGGTGTCCCCCTTCGCGCAATGGCTGGGTTGGGACCAAAAATGTATTCTCTCCAGGAGGGTGAGAATGAGAAATGTGTTGCCAAGGGAGTTCTCCGTGCGGCGGTGAAAACGCAACTTAGATTTGATGACTAAAAAAATTGTATTTTGACTCTAAAACCAAAAAATGTGAGCTATTCTAAAATAAGCACCGACTAAAAACACCATGTCTTCGCAACCTTTTCGACGAGACGCGGGCTGTCATGTTTTCATAGTAAGAGATTTATACTATCTGATAATATACAAACACTAACATATGGTCACGTTTCAATCCCAGAAATGTATAGTGAAAGTAAATGGAGTGAGAGCGATAGTGAAATTGAATTGTAAATCAATGTATAAATGTATAAATGTAAAAATTAATAAATTTAAAATGTATAAAGGTGAAATGTATAAATGTGTAAATGTATGTATATATGTAGAGTTCACATGTGAACTGTGTGTAATTTCATATAAAAACTACTAAAACAATAAACATTTTTAAAGAAAAATACCTTGATTTCTTCTTGAGTAAAGATAGAGCCCCACTCCAGGAGATGCTGCGCTCTCGTGAGGAGAGGAAGCTTTCTGGCTGACCGTCTGGACACTGGCACCCTCTGGTGAAGATGACATGAAACACCAGTGTAAGCAAATCAGCTGAGGAGCCTCGGCTGCCGTGCGGGGGGGGGGTGGGAGAGGGGGATCAGCTGTTGTGAATATGTGTCAAAGAGAAGAGAAAGCTTGAGAGGGGAAAGGGTGATCGCTTCCTCGGATGACATGTGGTGTGGGGAGGAAAGAAGAGGGAACAGGGCATGGGTAGGGGAGGAGAGTGCCCGCTCCAGTTCGCTTCCTCCCTCTCCCCAGGTACCCGGTGGGGCGTGTGGATGGGTCACGGCTAGATCGATGGTCAATCACTTGTCATCAGGAGCTTAGAGGGAGTGAGCGGTTAGCTGTGCGAGAGGTTGTGTTGAATTGTTGGTGTGTTGGTGCAGTGTGAAGTGAAGCGAAGTGAAGTGCGAGTTCTGTAGATAAGTGTGTGAGGTGAGTCAAACAAGTTTAGAAAATATTAACTATTTTTACAAAAAAAAAAAAAAAAAAAAAAAAAAAAAACAATAGGGAAAAACGTGACAATTTTTTTTTCCCAGTGAGAACAATAAGAGTGAAATGATGAAGAAAGTTATTGGTGAAAGCCGAAAGCCGGAGGTGATGGAGGAGAGAGAAGAAAATAGGGACTGAGTGACGGTAAGTGGAGACTTAGACGCGTGTGGAAGCCGTGCCACAGGATAGTGGTGCGCGCGCAGCAGTGCAGTGCGAGTGAGCGGGGCGGGGGCGCGGACGCGGGTCGGGATCTCTCCTCACTGCGCCCGCGCGTGCGCGCTTCTGCCCGGCTTGGAGGTAATTTTTCGTTAGTGAATATATGTGTATGTTTTCTTAACAGCGTACGGGGCGTACCAGGCTTGGGGCCACGCCCAGTTCATCCCGCGGGAGCTGGTGCAGCGTATTATCGGACTGCTGGGGATTTGGGAGTGGCTCCACCTTACGGCGGTGGGGAGCTCAATGTGGAGAGAAGAGGCTCTCCACCGCCTATCAGCTACGGAGCCCTTAGAGCTCCAGATGGGGGTCAATTTCTTTAAGTGGAGTGCATCTTTAACTCAAGAGGAAAATGAACAACGTGTGCTATGTGCGCTCAGGAAATGGACGAGGTACGTGCTACTGCGGGGGGAGTTAAAGTGCATTATTCGGTCTGCTTGGCTATCGTCTCTTGATAGTGTTATTGCCATTCACTTAGAGAGCAGTCAAAAACTTAGGCCTGTGTGGGATTAGTTTTTGAAAGCGCTCTTAAGGAAAGAGCTGAGCGTCCCGCACATCGATGTGACGGCAGTGAAACGCTTTGCCCCGTGGGAGCACGGTGACTTTGTATATAAGTTCCTAAACGCCACATAGCACTCACTTGAAAGTTGTTGAAAAGGCAGTGGCGTGAGGAGCAATATTTAGAATTTGGGTGGGGGAATTAAAATATATACATTTTGGAGTTTAATGAGGGTTTTGGGAGGACATGGGTTTAAATTTTTTAGAGTAATGGAGAAAGTTTTGAAATTTGTTAGGGCTTATGGGAAACTAGAAGTTTTAGAAATATATGTTATTCAGATACCAAAGACGTTTATCAACTTGGGGTTTTCTTTAATAAATATGAAAAAAAAAAAAAATTGGGTGATTGGCGGGACTTTAATTTATATGAAACTTCAAGACGATATCGAGTGAAGCATCTTACAGCGACGTTGAAATGAGCACATTGTCGGACTGTGATATGTATTTTTTTTTAAATAAAAATTTTGTAATAAAAAAAAATACAACTTCATCTTGTTTTCCTTTCTAGTCCTTTGTTTACCCTACTGACGCAGCATTCAGGGGAGAAGGGGGGGTTGGGGTATAAAAGGGGTGCTCATCACTGTGTGTGAGCATTTACGTTCGGAGTGTCTCGAGAGCAACATGTTCATACAATTTAAGACTCCATTCACCTGTGTGGTTTCAAGTCCTTCTAAGGGGGGTAAGTCTCAGTGGGTTGTTAAATCTCTCAAACATTTAAACAATATGACAGATGGTGAGTTTGATAAGGTAATCTGGGCCTATGGGGAGGGAGGGGGTGTGCCAGACGCAATTGCTAATGACCCACGCGTAGAGAAATATCAAGGAGTACCTGATTCTGAACAGTTGAGCACACGTACTGTCCTGGTCCTAGACGACTTGATGAGAGAATCATGCACCAGCCCAGCGATATCAGACCTTTACACGAGAGGGTGTCGGCATAGAAAAATTTCAGTTATTCTTCTCACACAAAATCTTTTTTTTCAATCAAAATACTCTCGAGACATTTCTCTGTCTACGCGTTATTTCTGTGTTTGTTGAAAAATGTACGAGATCGTTCATCATTCTCACTTGGCGCGCCAGATTTACTTGAAAATGTTCTCTATGTCATGCAGTAAAAGAGAGAGAGAGAGAGAAAGAGGATGAACGAGAGAGAGTAGAGAGAGAGAGAGAGAGAGAGAGAGAGACCGGAGAGAGAGAGAGAGAGAGAGAGAGAGAGAGAGAGAGAGAGAGAGAGAGAGAGAGAGAGAGAGAGAGAGAGAGAGAGAGAGAGAGAGAGAGAGAGAGAGAGAGAGAGAGACATGGAAAAGCTAGCTCGCTACCGACACCATTTACAAGTGTTAAAAAGTAGCCCTCCAAAGGTTCAGCCCCAACTCCAGCCCCCACACCCGCTCCCAGCAAGGTTCTCCCTGCTACGGCGCCCCCTCTGCCAGCTAGTTGCATCAGCGACATTGTTTCTGCATGGGGTACGGTTAATCAATTAAGACAAACTAAATCGGTCTCGGAGCTCAAGGAGGGACAGCTGTACAGAATTAAATCTTTGTGGAAAGGGGAGCACGAACGATTTGGATTTAAGTGAGTTTGAGAGTCTGCCCATTTTATTACCCGATAGGTTTTCTAATTTGAAAGATGAGGCGGTTGAAAAAATTAACCTGATGATAGAAAGCGGGTGGGCACCAGCAATTAGGTACAATGGGAAAAAAAATAAAATTATTGATGTCGATATTGTGTTTCCAGATTTCTCTTAATTATTTTTTCATGTTTTGGAAACTTCAAAAATGAAAATATTACTCCCCCTTTTTTTTGTGTGTTACTTATCACCCCTTCCCATGCTCTAATCCACCGATAGGTTGACAAACAACACAGTTTTGCTCATTTTTTAAAAATATTTCATTTATTTTTTTAACTTTTTTCATACATGATTTTTTTTATTCACTTTGCAACTGCATTAAATAGCTCACCCATTTTTACACATAAATGTGCCATACTTTTGAGCAATTTTACGATTTGTTTTTTATCACTTTTATTGGACAATACTGCACTCTCAGGAACATCCTTACACACACGAGGGCTTTTAATTCGAGGGGACTTTGGTTTGCTCTTTTTTGTCTGAGTTCTTCCACGAGGACGCCCTCGCTTCACCAGTTTTAGCTGACTCTCTGTAACACGAAAAGGATCTCAGCACACACACACACATAACCTCATTTCATACATACACATCACTGAAATTTACCATCCACATGGTTGTGTGGACGACAGTTGTCGTCAAAATAATCGAAAGTTGTGTGGATTCCCAATCAGACAAACTATCATGGCAGCACAAAACTCCCTTTCGGCACTGAAATACTTAAAATCAGCTTCTGCCACACTACTCAAGGAAGAGGAATGGAATGATGATGTGTTTAGAACCAAGTTCATTGATAATGGAACAAATCTTCTTCCGAAGAAAGCTCCGCCCAGATCTCTGGTCCATTAAAGAATTGCATGATCACGTTTTGGGGTGGATGGATAGGATTATCTTTACCAACTACCGCCCAACAGTGGTTCCAGACCTGTGGACACATTCTTGCAGCAAGCTCTGCATTTCAAGAGGTATATGGAGACAATGGCACATTCTGCAGGTGACCCCTGTCGCCCCCACACATGAGTTGACTAAAGATATCATTCCTAGCCCAGTCTATAGATCTAGCACAACAGTATGGAATTGATCAGGCAGAGTCTATTTTGAAGGCGGTGACCAATGAGTATCGCCAACAGATGGAGATGCTGCTCAAAAATTTGATAGATTTCACTATTCTCCATATATAATATATGATGAGACTTCATAGGAAAAGACCAGAGGAGTTTACTAACGCCTTCAAGAACAATGCAGGGAAGGCTAAGTCCAATCTGGTTGGAGATGTGAACATGAACCCTATCTCTCCATCATCCAAATTCCTTAGCAAGGCCGACAACCTATTTGGTACTGCGATTGCTCCTTCCAATTTCTTCTTGGCACAGCTGATCTACAGATTGACTATGGGTAGTGATCATCTTCCTTTTAACAATCGTATGAAGGCCTTGATGAGAGCCGGATGCCTGGTGAGTTTGGAAAGAGTGGGTTTAGGACTATTTGGATGGGTCATGCGGGCGTATGCGTTGACGAGCAAAGATCCGGATGAATTGTGTAGTTACTTATACTACAATGTAACCAAGGAGTCCATTGATGAGCTGTGTGCATGGGCGAAAGAGCTGAGTGATACACGGAGGGATCAAAAGACTTATGGATTTGCAAGGTGTCTCGGGGATCAATATTTAGTTAAGCTCAGTGCTAACAAACACAAATTGCTCTGTTACATTCTTGGAACCATAGTGTTAGGAGACGAGCTTGACCCCCGATCCTCAATTGATCTTTCTGACATCATGAAACCAGCAGCAAAAGAAATCGCAGCAGCTGTTATAGAACTTCTCACGGAAGCTCATGCTCAGGTGGGTCTCACTGACAATTCCCAAGCGGTTTTGGCCAAAATCACTGGATTACACGAGATATGATCCATGTAACCATGAAGAGGGGTAGCTTGTCCAATACCACATCATCCGAACAACAACTTCCACTCAAGTGCCATATAAGAACATTAACAGTGAATGGATCAATTAGATATAGATCAATTACCATCCCACGACAGTGGGAGGATTCTGCACCTCTGATACCACAACCGCCTGCTGCTGCTGCTGCTGCTGCTGCTATAGTCCCAAAGATGATAGCATCTCTTCTGTAATATAACTTACACTCACTTTCTCTCTCTTTAACGCACACATACACACAAAAATTACTTTACTCACCATACGAAAGTATCGTCCGAGAATTTTCAACTCCCCACAGTATCTTTGCTATATCGCTGCTGCTAGCGCCCTCATCATACACTGCGGTGGCCATCCTTGCACCTCTTGACACTGCGCTCGCTAACACACCAACCTTTCTTCTTCACAGCTCAACGAACACTGAACCTATTTTTTCCACTCCGGAACCACATACACCTTCTTTTGCTGAGGCGGTGCGTAATTCTTAAAACGCTTACAGGGCAGTGGCACACCGCTTAAAATGGACAACACCATTCGCTCGTGCAGGCTCGTACATGCTTGCAGTCCATATTTTTTACCCCTTCCTTTCTCCATTTTTCTCTCCCTCCTAAAAAAATTAAAATGTATGTGATGGCGACTGAATTGGGGGAGGATTTGAACCATCAACTTCACTCCCCACTCGCCGATAGCGTACACACTCACCATCACAGACATTCTGGGCTAAAATGACTTCTCATACGTCTTATATACTCCCACACACTCACACCCCCTCCTTAATACTCTTTGCTCCCAACCGCAGGTAAACGCTGTCCTCTTTTCCCCCCTTCCACAAGGTGCGCACCGCCGCCGCCACCGCTCTCACCCCCTCCTCACCACACCTGGCCGCGACCGCGCTGCTCCCCCTCCTCCCCTTCCACTCCACCCTCCTCCCTTCCACTCCACCTCCTCCCTTCCACTCCACCTCCTCCCCTTCCACTCCACACCCACCCGCGACCCACCTCCAGCTCCCGCCGCTCGGATGACCGCGCCCAGGAGGTAGGCCACCCATCTCCCCCACCTCTGTGTTGGCTTGCCTACCCAGCCCCTGATATGTCCAGTGGTGTCCGGCCGCAGAACACGCCTTTCTCTATCTCTCCCATAAGGGGTCTCACGTCGAGTTAGGATCCTCTGGGCCAAAATTTCGTCCGTTTTGCGCTTAAACTGAAAACAACATGTCGTCTGGCGTTCAAAAAAGGACGCCAATGTTTTGGCATCAAAAGTTGCCACAGCGTTTACAGTGCTATGACACGGCGCTGCTGGACTCCAGCAAATCGCACACAGCCCGAGCAGCATCACATCAGATTTGCGGTTTCAGTTAGGTCAAAGTGGGGGGGGAGGGGGGGGGATGGTCTACTTAGAGAGCCTGGAGGGGGGAGAGGCGCCAGCGTCACGTGACCTGCTGACTTCTGATTGGTTTGGTTCCACTGCGTTTTGCCGGTGCCCGCTTTGTTTCTCATCCCAGCTGACGGACCCTCGGATTTCCCGGTACATACCTTTGGCGACCCGCACGGCTGGCTTTCGGGGTGCTCTGGGGCAATGTTAGCATTGTCAAGATGACCTGGAACTTTGGATCCAACCTTAATTTACGCCGGCTAGGTTAACAGTTTAGATTTATCATAGTTTAGGTTATTTACAGGTTACGTTAGCTTTATATTACCTTTATTTTTAGGTTAGGTCTAGGTTATGGCGCCCCTCTTATCTATTTATCTCTCTCTCTGTCTCTCTCCTGTTCTTTTCTTTTCGGAAGTCGGTTAACGCTGTGTTTGTTTTGATTATTTTCACTTTAACTCGCCCCTCTCCCTTGCAACGGATGACGCCCCATGCCTCTGTTTCAGCGGTGTTGTCTCGACGCCTAAGCTGCACGCGTCGCGCCCTGCTCATCATGTTGGACACCGGCTTCCACCCCACCCGCGCCTCCCTGGTCCTGGCCGCCCTGCTCCTGCTCGTGTTCGCCCCCACCCCGTCTCACCTGCTGACCGGATACGATTGTTCGAAGATCCGAGAGGTGTCCCCGATCAACATCCGCACCGCAGCCGAATGTCCGAGCCTCTCCGACCCCATGCCCACGACGGAGACCTCAGGCGTCGTCGTGCAGCAGGAAGAGATCCGGAAAGTCAAAGTCACACTCTGCAAAGCCACTTACGTGCAGTCCATCATCCACTGCGGGATGCACTCCCACGCATCATCGCCCACTAACGCTGTCACCACGGGGCTGTATACGATCGCAAGAGACGAATGCATCAAAGCAGCTGTCACGGGTCACCTAAAGCTGCACGACACTGTCGTCGACGGACTCCGCCCCGGCGTCGTCAAGAGAGTCAGCGTGGTTACCACGGGAACAAAGGCCACCGACGGTTCTTGCACTGGCGCAAAATTCAACTACCGCGAAATCACCTACTACGGCGTCGCAGTCGAGCGTGATTACAACATCCTGATCCGCGAGTTTGAGGCCGAGTACAGCCCCACTACCAACACCATCACCACACCATCCGGGATCGCCGCTCGCTTTGACGACCTCC
>JAWJED010000039.1:353355-383462 GCA_033675135.1 Frankliniella intonsa | reverse complement strand
CAACACAGCTGGAACAACATGACCCTGGGCAATTCATGATCGAATGAAATAAGTGTCTTCATGATATCTGGGTCTGAAGCATTAAGAGGTATGTATGCAAAGGCTTTTTGAAAAATAGCCAGTGCCCATTTGGTCACTGCCTGTGATGGTTGTAATTGAGTTTGGTGTATTGCTGGTGAACTAAACCTGTGCAGATCATGAAGAGGAAATTGAGAGGATGTTTGCAAAATTCAGGTGCACACACAATCAAGGGCCAGGGCATGCTTTTGAATAAGAGGAGAAACCACATAAGTGCAATTGATTTGTGACATGCCCTTGGAGTACCTTTCTGCAAAACTCTGCAGTAGTAAGCATACAAACAGATGTGACACTCTCCTCTTCCCCCACTTCATTTTCTTCTTCTTATTCACCTTATTCACCAGGGTACCATCCCCCAGCTGGAGCCAGTAATCCATGAGTGCACGCCTCAATGATTTAAGCAGGTAGGGTACATCTGATATGGCATATATTATTTGGACAGGCCTTACTCTGTCACCCTAATACGCACTCTCAGCCCAGTGCCAATGACAACTGTAATGCATTAACGGGAGATATACACAAGGTCATCGGCTGTCATGTTTTTGTTGGTGAAGCAAAAGGCCACTGGCTGACTCCAATGTCCATAACTGCATCCTACCATGACTTCTTCTCCAGGCAGGGGCTGTGTAATGCCATCTCCAAGGTCAGTAAGGCCCACTATGAAATAAGAATTCAAGAATGACCTTTGCATCAGTTTCATCAAACACAAGAACAACATGTTTCTTTTCCTCTTTCATCGACACTGGTCTGGAGAGGAGATATAGTGATGGGATTGACTCCTGACTTGAGGCCCAGCTCCTTCACCATCCTTGAATATGTTAGCTGAGAGGGCTTTAGCCATGGTAAGGACCTGTAGGCCCTTGGCCCATTCTGGTTCATACCCAAGAACACAACGTGCTCTCCATCCAGGTACCTGTAACCTTACGGTTTTCTGTTGCAGCTGCAGCATAGCTGTCATATGCTCCAATATAAGTCGTGTCCGGCAGTGGGATCCGGCCCGGCCAGGCTGACTAGACGAGACGGTATTTAAATGTCCTGAATCAATGAGAGGAGGTGTAGTGTCTAAATGAAGAATAATAATTAATATGATCTGATGTTCAGATTCTTCCTTTAGTCCGTGTCAGACCTACACATAATTGTCTTGTTATACTTTATTTAAGAATATTGCAGTGGTATATATGTGTACCAGTTCCTAAGTTCAGTTGATTTGTTCCTTTGATAATCTAATCTAATATACTTGGCATTCCATTTATGTGTCTTATGTATGTGTGTGGATATATGTAGTATTTTAAGTTCAATCTAGTTTGAGGATGCATAGAAAATATCTGTCATTCAGAATTGTCAATAGTTGAAGACATCTGTAAAAGTGAAATGTAAAGTTGATGTTATTGTTTCAGCATGTCCTTGTCTTTGATAATCAGTGGTTGACTTTGTTTAAAACTTACTCATGAAGTCATAATGGAGAAGCATTTAGAGCAGCCAAATATGCTCTCATGCATATCAATCAAAACAATGCTGAATGTAGCTATTAAGATATAAGTAAGTGTTTGTTATCTATTCCTAGAGGATTTGAATATATTGCTTTGTCCATTTTCAACTTACACTGCAATGTTTTCATTCAGTATTGAAATACTAATCATGACAGAGCCATATCTGTATTGTGGTGTAGACATTAAGGTCGTGACTTATCTGTCCATGAATAAGTTTTGAATTGTGAGTGTTTAGTACTGACACTTCTGGAATGGTGCTTGCATATACCTTCTTTGTCCATGTTGTTGTAGCATGTCCACAAGGCCATTTGCCATCTATTATATGTTTTGCCGAAAGGTTGTGCAACTGGTGATGTCATTTGCGTAAGGTTCTTGACATGACAGTACGGAAGTTGTCTTTTTCGTGTCTTAAGCTTAATACTCAGATATTATATCTTTTGTTTCTCAAAACCTTGAGTTCATTCCCAAGTAAAACAGATCTATCAAAATCTGGTGATACTAATGTTCGGTGACATCACAGCCAGGCAGTCACCATGATGTATCTCAGACTGTGGAATTTGATGTAATTTTGATATTGAATTGATGAAACAATGACAGAGGAGTATCGATGTGACTGCGAAGTAACATCAAAAGTACATAAATACCAGAGATTCGAAATATGTCATGGAGACTTACTGGCAATATTTGATGCACCCATGTTACTCGGGTAATGGTGTAGAGAATTTTCTACAAAGCAGCCATATATTTACAGCTGCTTGCTAGCCCTTACCCCATGACACAATGGGTTTCTCTCATGCTGTCTAAAATATCAGTACGACTAATTTACTCTCTATAGGCGCTACAATGCAACCTTTCATGCCCCTCAAGTGCAGGCCGAATGCACATTTAAGACTTGAAGCTGTACAAGTGTCTTGGATTTATTTAGTACTTAGGGTGAAAGAAACATACACACAAGTTTAGAGTAAGAGAATGTCTTTTGCTGAGTGTTACCTAAAACCAATGAGGGGAGGTGTAGTGATGTATAGCCCAGTAATAATTAATTTGATCAGATGTTCAGATTCTTCATTTAGTGTGTGTCAGACCTACACGTGATTGTCTTGTTATACTTTATTTAATAATATGGCATTGGTTTATTTGTAAACAAGTGGTTATATGTAGTAATTATTTTAATGGTGAACACTCTGCTTATCCAGGTGTATAACAAGATGACAGTTGTAACTGTATGACAATACCTGACAGTCTTAATTTGATAACAAAAGAGTTACAGTTTAAATGTCATTCACACATATGGAGGAGCAGTTGTTATGCCTGGCATATTTACCTTGATGGGTTGGCTTTTGTATGCTTCTTAAATTAAATCTAGTTTGAGGAAGCATAGAAGGTCTCTGCCATTCAGAATTGTCAATAGTTGAAGACATCTGTAAATGTGGAATGTAAGGTTGATGTTATTGATCTACATTGTCCTTGTCTTTAAAATTCAGTTGTTGATTGTTCTTTAAAACTTTTTATGAATGCATAGATGGAAGTGAACTTAGAGCAGCCACATATGTTCAGATGCAATTACACTGCAATGTTTTCATCCAGTATTGAAAATGCAGACAAGACAGAGAGACCATATTTATATTGTTGTGTAGAGAGTAAGGCCCCGACTTACCTGTCCATGAATAAGTTTTTAATTGTGATTGTTTAGTCCGGACACTTGTTGAATGGTGCTTGCATATAATTTCATTCTCCATGTTGTTGTAGCATGTCCACATGGCCATTTCCCATCTATTACATGTTCTACCAAAAGTATGTGCCACTGGTGATGTCATTTGCGTAAGGTCCTCGACATGACAGTACTGCAGATGATGAAGCTGTACATTAATATATAAACAAACTTTGCCCCTAAAGTGCAGGCCGAATGCACAATTATGAGCGGAGGCTGCACAAGATTCTTGGATTTGTTTTGTACTTTGGGACAACGAAACATGCACACAGGCTTACAATAAGAGAGTGTCTTTCGCTGAGTGTTGCCTAAAGTCAATGAGGAAGTGTAGTGTTTTATAGCACAATAATAATTAATTTGATCAGATGTTTAATTCCTTCATTTAGTGTGTATCAGACCGACATATGATGGTCTTGTTAAAATTTATATAAGAAAAGTGAACTGTAAGTATGCAAGTCATCGTTATACATCACAGACCATTAACTTTCTATCTGCTTCATAAATTACTGTCACTATGCCCTTTGATACCTTCCCACAGGGGCCATATGGCGCTTGTAGGATCCATTTCATATTAACTGTACCAATCATGTTTTTTTTTTTTTTTTTTTTTTTTTTGTTTTTTTTTTTTTTTTTTGTTATTTAATTCTAAGATTGTTTCTCTCTATTTTTGTACTATTTATATTTTTATAAAATTTGACCAAGTATTTACTGTTGGCACTTTATTCATTATCCCTTCTACTTGACTACAAGCCTCTGCCAGGTTTGTGTCAGTGATTTTTTGATGAGGTACTGTGTCTTGCCAGAGTGAAAGACAAATTACATCCAAATAGCTGGCCTTGAACTCGAATCGAGAGTGTCGGTGTCGATTGTCAACTGTCAGGGAATGCTCGGGCGCTGCTCGGGCCAGCACGAGCAGAAGCACACAGCAGACATGACATCAGCATCGTCTGCATTATCACTATGGCTGCCCTTGCGCCGGCTTCCGAACGAGGAAGGTATTTTGAACGAATGTGAGTAGTTTGGTTGAGATTCCGATCACTTGTGTGAGGTGAAGAAGCTAATCGTACACGGGACGGCATTATTTTCATCAGATGCACCGCTATATACCGCGCTGAGCTCATAGCGAGTTGCGGCCTGGTTTTCCTCGAAACGGAGCGCGCACAGTTGTAAGACACCAAAATTTAATTATTATTAAAATGACCTACCGCCTCCAGTTTTTACTCACTTGAAATTTAAATCGCAGGTCATTATGCTTATGTGTCGTGGGCTTGGCTGGGGTCTGTGCATCTATGATGTTTGGAAGAGCCCTCTGGCGTCATTGGTAAGGTTAAGACCTCTAATTCAACACGACATGCACTCTCCACACAACATGCACATTATAGTTCCTTGTTTTACAGGAGGATCCTTGCTGATGTCATCAATTGTGTTGCGTCTTTTATTATTCTCTACTATGATTTTATGTAAATCATCCCCCATTGATTGAATGATTGAATGATTAATTGGGTGAACTGTGTAATTCGACTCCTTGTAAACACGTAGTTTTTTGCACCATTCCTACTTACAAAATTATGCGAGATAATGTGTGTAAGGTGTGTTTTGATTTTCTACGAGAGGCAGCTGGCAGCTCCCCCAACTAAAGAAGGCTTAATGTTACTGCTTTCATTCTACAACAGAATTATGATGTCTGTCTGTAAACAGGATGATTTCAAATATTGTCTCTCCTGAATCATTAGAGCTATGTGTTGGTTATCCATTACTTAACGAAATCTTTTCAATATGGGGCAAAAGGAAGCCCAGGTATTTATAACAGGAAACCATGCAGTTTCAAAACAATGCATATATGCTTAGCACTCTCCAAAGATGTCACAGAGTTGCGATTAGAATGTTTGACAGTTATAAAATGGGGTAGTACAAAGTGAATTTCATCCTGTATAGAATTTGGCTTTCAACATTTATTACAATCTATATTGTTAAATTACGCATTGTGCGAAGTAACCATCGTAGGACTCTCCACCCTGCAATGGAGGACGTAGATTAATATCCATGCAATCTTTGCCCCCTAATGTGCAGGCCGAGAGAAGTTTCTTGGATTTATTTCGTACTTACCACTGAGGCACATAGGGATCAGGTCAAGTAACCACGTTCCAATGGCAACTGTGATGTCCGGCCGCAACATTGTGAGGGTGAACATGGCCAGCGACATGAGCAGAACGAGTGTGGCAATCAGCCTGGCCCAGACTCTGTCACCGACAAAGAAACATGCACACAGGTTCAGATTAAGGGAATGTCCCTCTGCCTCCCAATGAACAGAGTTTTGTCACAAATGCGTCAAAATGATGTGATTTTGACGTCATTTCCACACTAGTCACGGTGACGTATCTCTATTACTTGGGCTGATGTTGCTCAGATGAGTTATTGTAAATTGTCACTAATGGCCAACATTTTTCTTTTCCCATGGCACAAACCACATTAAAACAATTGTATTGTAGTCCCCAAGGAAGAGAGGACAGTCAAATGGGACATGGCTGATGCCCAATGCATTCATTCCACGTTGAGTGTTCAAGGTTGAAGGTTCTTCTGCCTCTACTCAGCCGGTCACTGATCGGTTATCGTTACATGACACCCCCTTTTGTTTCCACACATGTTATACACATTCACTCATTTATTTACTGTTATTAACCATCCTTTGGAGGACGCCAGAGTGAGGGATCATTTTGGTTACATGCTGACTGTCAGTCCTCGCGAGGGCCCGTACTATTTCCATCAATATCAATTTTTGAACCTACTGTCATGTCAATAAAGGTGCACTTACTCGGGATCCATCTCGGTTTGAAAAAGTAATTGTATTAACTTGAACGATGACTATGATGGCGGAGCCGGTCGTGCGTGTGCGTGCTTCCACAAGCAGTCTCAGAGTCAGAATGGGAATAACACTGGCATGCTGTGACGTGTGTCTCCTTGACTCAGAGCGTCTGAGCGGTCTGAGGCTATCTCCTTAGGAATTGGCCGAGCGAGCGAGCGGCAGCGGGACGGTATTTGAGCAAAATAAAGGTACTTTAACTGCGAAATGAGTGAATCGATGTATTTTTGGAAGGAGAGGAGTAAAAGGATTGCTTACATGTAGACATATTGATGCCTGTTAAGACATACATTTACGTGGGGCGGTTTGAGTCAACTATTTTAGTTACAAGTCACGACGCCCCTCTTCATCAGTTTGTGGAGATTAACATTCTTACTACTTCCTTCTTCCCAAAAAAAGTGAGGAATCTCTCATTTTGCCCTGAAAATATATTAAGTTTGCTCATCTACCCTCCCGCTGCCGCTCGCTCAGCCAATATTGTAAGTAGCCTTTTCTGTCACTTCACTGAAGTTTGGTGTACAAATGGATTTTTGTGAATTTTATTGAATTTGCATTGAAATTTTCCGAAACTTTTGTAATTTTTTGTGAAGTTTTCTGAGTATCGGATTTTTTGTGAATTTCTCTGAATTTTTTCTAAATATCTTGAATCTGATTTTTCTGAATTACCAGGTGTACAATGAATAATTAACCCCGTATTTATCTCATAGTCCATTCCGTAAGAGCTTGTAATTCCTACCCTGGTGACACCCATTTGATGGCTTCATAATGATCCGAGTTTCATTTATTACTCCGTATCAACATTTAGCAATACCACATTAGACATCTTGAACTAGACATAAAGAATGGTGCAGACATGTGTCAAGTTGTAAGTAAGGCTTTGCCCACTGTTGTCACTAATCATTGAAATGGCTGTTGATTTAGCTGTCCACAACAACCTACAACACTGTGATTACAGGAGGCAGATGTCTAATCGAAACAGAGCGGGATTTCAATATCAGTAATTATTCTGTTACATAAGACAATCACTTTGGCTGCAGTATCCAACTGTTTTAGGGTTTGTATTCAGCAGGAATGGATTACCCTAGCTTAATTAGCATATCAGCTGTGATTGCTGCTGATACTTTCGCTACGTCATTGGACTCTCCCTGCTCATGTAAAGAGCTGTGATTTCTTAAATCTTTCTGAAATGTTTACATATTTTTCTCAAGAATTGGTCCTTTTCTTTGTCACAGTATTATATATCTCCTTCTCTGATTATAGTTTAGTATAGCTGCACACAGTATGTAATAGAGATGGAATATTTCAGTGTCATATTAAATATTTGTTATGGTTGCACTATACCTATGTTTTTCTCTTATTAGCTGAGGTTCTACTACTCTCTAGATCAAGGAGGAATTGACTGTCCTATTTGCCTCCAGGACCCTTCAGAAATCTTCTGGCCATCTTTTATTTGGGGTGGTGGAACTTCTTATGCTAACCCACCACTTCTACTGCACAATCATAAATTATCATTCATGTTAAGGTAGGTATACCTGACTCTACTTTGTTTTCTATCTAATACTTTGAATAAATCTTATTAATTCCATTCTTACATTCCTGTATTGGTTTCAGATTAAAATTGATGTTTCTTGTGTGATCAGCAATTATTTGCTAAGGACCTATGAATAATTTTGTGGATTTAATTAAGAGATTGCAACACTCATGCCCAATTTTCCATGTTTCTATTTGATAATGTTTATATCAACCAGACAGGCCGATATTGAATGGGATCAAAAGGCATGTTTGTGCGTGATACAGCTGGCATCTCCGAAAGTTGTGCTGAGAAAAAGAGACATCACGTAAGTCGGCATTCTTCAATCTGTTCTTTGTATTTCTCACATATCTGATATGATTAAGCTGTCTTTTCTGGAGCTGCAAAAGCTATCAATGAGTTGACCCATTCCTTCAAAAAGCAATGTGGAACATGTAGAGTTCAGGATATTGATGTTCTTCATATGAATATGTTTGCTCATGTATGAGTAGTATGTGCGCTGCTGTGATAGTTTCTTCCCATCTCCTTCCTTTGCACACATTCCATTCAAATGTTATTTTCTATTTACAGACAGGTCAACTCTCATGTCTTGCCAAAGGGATCGCAGCCTTCTGTCCCAAGGATGTGCTACTTGGAAACGCATAGAGTGCCACAGTTACAAATGCATAGAGTGAAATGGAGGAAATTGGGAGGAGTTTTCATGAGCAACCAAGAGACATTTCTGTGCTTCTCTCACTGCCTCCCATGAGATAATGGTATGCCCTGCATGTAGCCTCCATCACTATTTCATTTACTCATATCATTTATGTAATTTAGACATATTCTTTGCAAACTTGAAGTGTGCTGCCTGCTCTGCTGCCTATTTTGGTTGTAGCTTTCCTGGTCGGGCCAGGGTCATGTTGCGTGATTGTTATAAAGGCAAGCTCAAGTTTTGCAGCAATACCACGGTGTTGTTTTACACTAAAGAGAAGGAGATCAGAATAGTGATAGTGATACTAGTGTTTCTTGCTCCTATCAGAGCAGCAATAGGAAGCTGAGGAAGTTAGAGGCAGACGTTGTCTCCCTTCGGCTCGGAGTGCAAAGTCGGAAGAAGAGAGATATGATGCTGAGCAAGTGTCTCCGCTATATCTTGAGATTCTCCTTCAACAGTCGGAAGACATGAAAACTGCTGTAACTATACATTGTACTGACAAACTCCCTTAATTTTTCTTTGGTTGTGTTTGTGCATACTGCATTCACATATATATTTATTTTCAGGTGACCATCAGTTCAGTACACTGCTTGGCTGTCAGAGCTCAGCCCAGTGAGATGTTAACACTGTTGCTTTTAATTCCATCACAAATACATAAGAGGACATGATATTCTCCAATTGGTTTAGATCAGAAGGTCCGCGGACTAGGTCTACACCAAAGAAGTTTAGTTTCACCACTTCTCCAAAACTAATGACACCAACTCTAGTTGTTGGCAGTGTTCTCAAAATACAAGGATTCCTGAAATATCATGTGATGAAATGATTGAGGGATTAATGGCACTCCTGAGAGCCAATCCAAACACAAATTGAGTTAAAAATGGAGGATAGAACTTGACAGTCCTTTATGTAAGTTTATTGAAATTTCTTAGTTTATGTGTTTAGTGTGTACTTACTCTGATATTTCTACTGCTTATAGTTTACACACTTTAAGAGCCTGGAGAAGTTGATAAGGCAGATGTGCTCTGTAGTGACTTGCGTAAAGTTTTGAGATGGGATTGGGATTTTCAATTGAATGAAGAAAGAACAAAGGTGCACTAATCCCCATTTTTGTTTGTGTCACTTTTCACCTCATTTCCTCTAATTAAAATAATACTTTATCCAATCTTAGGTGTGCACTAGGATTAACACGGAAGAAGTCGTTTGGAAAGACATATTTTCATAGAGCACGCAATACCTCAAGAAGTGAGTCAATGATTTGGCTGTTGAAGTCTGGGGCATAGTGGGCTGTGCATACGTCAGTGTGCAGACCCAACAGCTCCTCAATAAGATCACCTGCAGCTGCAGGAATAGTTGAAGCAATTTTGGGTATGCTGTACTTATTACACAATATTAGAGTTTAAATTTTAATCAATGTGAGAGTGATCTATTGTGTTGCTCTTGTCAAGCAGGTCAAGCTGGGCCCATTTGATGTTCCAGGGGATGTCATTTGTTGACGACTTATATATGTATATACTTACATAACAGAGCCATTCTACATTTAATGTAGCTGCTGTGTGTCTGCATTTGTGTTTAAGAACAGTGAAGAGAGCAAAACAACAGATCAAACCCCAAGGAAGATTAAGATTTTTACATGGATACTTTAGTGTATTTAATATGGTACAAATACATTGTACATCAATTTCAGCTTTTCTCTTATGTGATGAGATCCCTCTACAGTTCACCCATGAGAAGGAAACCTCCACAATTACACAATAATGTAATGTGTTTCCTATACTTTAGCTTTACATTTAGAGGGGGACAGGCATGCTGGAGGGTTTTCGAACATATACTTATGAGGAGTTAGCTTGCACAGCACACACTCCAAAGTGACTTGCCTGATAGCGTACGGGCGTCCTCTGCGCGTCCTTAGCGTGCCCACCAGCACCTAGCACAGCAGTGGCGTTGCGTCGACGTGGAGCCTTCCCCGGCTCGGCAAAGGAGATACCCTCCTCCCCCTGCCCCTCCCCACCACTCCCCACACCACCCAGCCGCCGTGTCACCTTTTGTGTGGTGGTCAGGTGTGCTGCTACACTGGGTGCGCTGCAAGCGATGTAGCGCCGTGGCTCGGCGGGACCTCGCGCAGGTCCGCTCCGCGGCTTACACACTGCACTCGCGCGCACCCGCGGCCCGCCAGACTGCACCGGGCTAGGGCTGGGCTGGGCTGATGCCGCGAGCAGGGCGCCCAGGCCCGCGGGGGGAAGGGGAGGGGCGCAGCTCTGCACATGTGCATCCTGCTGGTCCAGCCGCGGAGCGCGGGGTCGAGCAGCCCTGCTACTGATCGCCGGGAGCGTAGGCCAGCCTGCTGCGCACGCCTGTGTGGCGGTGCTGCCTACCCACTCGGGGCGGCGGTCGGCTCGTGTGCCGACCCGCCCACGGGCGGATGCCTTCGCTTGCAGGAGCCCCATAGGCGAGCTAATCGTATGGGAATAGCCGTGGGAATGTCAACCCGTGGCCAGTATCACGGTATACTATTTTACCACCATTGCTCTCGGAGCTTATACCAATGAGTGAGCTTACCTGGTGGATGCTGCTGGAGCTGCACGTCTGCACCCTTAGGTCGTCGGCTGCGCACTGCTGCCATCGTCCTCGCGATGGCCGTGACGGTCGTCAGCTCCCCCCCCCCCCCCCCCCGGCCCGCCGCCCTCCTCACCTTTTTTGTTCGTATCGGGCCAGGTGTGGCGGGGCACAGGGTGGCTCACAAGCTCGCACTCGCAGCGGCGTTATGTGGCCGCGGCCGGGCATGGGTTCCACGCGTCGCTCTGCGATGGTCGGACTGTGAGCCTTCCCCGGTCACGGCCTCCACGCCCGTCTGGTATTCAACGTGTCTCTCCCGGGAGGAGGGAAGGCGGGCCCTATCTCGTGGCGCGACGGGGCCGCGACGCGGGTCTGGCGTCTGGCGGCCAAATGGTGGCCCATCACACCAGAAGCAGCCTGGTCGCTGCCCTCTCCCCTTCCCTTCTCTTCTGCAGACCGCTGACACTTCACGCATAGGTTTGCTAATCCCAGATGCAGCTCACTAGGCAGACTGGTGCAGCGCTGAGGAATGCACCTCAGCCGCCCCTCCCCATCGCCCGGCAGATCAACACTGCCCTATTTCGTTCCGGCGATGCTTGTGTATTATGTGTACATGTGACTTTACTGCCCGCCGAGGTGACCAGGCTCCAGTGTCCGAGAGGCCTGCTGAGGCCATTCGGTCACTAATAGCGACCTGTCATGCCACACAATGGACTTGGTGAGGATTAGACGGGAGTGCGCTTGGACACTTATTGTCTTGCCCGTATGGATGCCCCGCAGGCGACGCTCAGAACCGGCGTGGCCTGGTTGTGACTTCCCCGCCCGACTCTCTGTTCCCAAGCACTGATAGCGCTGACCTTACATGTATAAAGTTGCCGAGCCGGGGCAGAGCCTATCCCACGGGCGGCCACAATGAAGGATTCTAACCACAGGCGCGGGATCTCGTGAGCAGCCTTAAATGTAGGCAACTTTGCCTACTAGACCCCTATAGCCATAGGGCACTGCCTCCCCCATCCTGACGCGCAGGTGGCGCCTCGCGTTTTGCGCCCTTATTACGTAGTACACCTGCGAGGCGGGCTCGCTGTAACGCATACAACGGATCACGTTGACTTGCCTGCCGTCTCATGTGTATCCCTCGAGGCGTCCCCTGGCTGGCTTACACTTCACTAGACTGTAGCGACTATTGCCGCCGCGCCACATGACGAGAATATCCTGCCCTTCACGCGCCCGGGCGGCCTGCCTCCACATGTGGAGGAGTAGAGGGGGGTATCCGCGGTTCCCCGTCCCCCTCCCCCATCCGTCCGCCGCGCCCAACCTCGCTGAGCTCCTGCGCTGGAGTTCCAGCCGCGCCTGTTGCCATCCAGGTAGCGGGTAACGACCCCTAGCGCAGTCTGGTAGGCAGCCAACAACGCAGGTCTGATGAGTTGGTGGCCTGACCTCCCGTCGGACCGCTTCCTGGTCCCCGAACCCGGGCCTGGTACAGGACGGCTATTTCGTGAATAAACTGGTGCTGCGTCTCACTCGGAACACTCTGATGTCCCCGAGTCGAGGAATCACGAGTTATAAGGACTGCCTCGATAGTTGGCGCGCAGTATCCGGAGGTGCGTACATAATTAAGATTAACTTGTAGTGGTACTGCGGGTTGCTGCGGTAATGACAGGAGTATAAATGAAGAGTACAGAGGAAGATGCCCGAATTCAAAGCAGAGGTCAGCGTCGTGACTTAAGTCGCAGGACACGCAACTCAACTGGCATCAGTGCCATGGTGGATGCCTACCAGCCCGGCGCCGGATCATCACGTTGCGCGGGCGGGGCAGACGCACCAACCGATTGGGGGTGGGAGAGGGCTGTGGAGATTATGATGAGCCACATACTGACGAGGTGTCCCCGCTATTTTTGGCTGAGCTAGCGATGCCTACTACTCGACTGATCCGATTTGGCTCCTGTTTGTTATTATGGCTGCCTATGTGTGTCGGATAACACGATAACTCAAGAACATGTAATCAAATTAATAATTTTACTAAAGCTTCCTGGCCTACACTGCTCGGACGAGTTAGACTATAGGCATTCTGTCACAAATATTGACACTGTTAGAAATTAATTTACAGTTTTGGAAGAATTTTTTAAAAAGTATTATTTTTATGGTGTCCTAGGGTGTATCTCGACGAGTTACGAGCCTTTGGGCGAAAATTTCGAGCTGCGGATATTACTGACGGCCGCCCGGGAGAGGTAGTTCGGCCCCTGCATCGAGGATTTTTGGGGTCGCTCACACCTTATTTCTCGGTTTCCATTCAGTGAAAGTCGGTGAAACTCGACAGACATGCTGCTTTCGAGGTCCTGAAGCGTTTCATAAGAGATGAGATCAATCCGTTCAGCCATTTTCGAGTTCTAGCTGAAGTCGCATTTTGAGAATTCACGGTTTTCCCTGTCAGGCCAGGGCATGCCCGTACGCAGACTGCCGGACACTGCGGGCCAGCTCGAGGCAATCTTTCAACCCGTGATTCCACGTCTCGGGGATATCAGAGCGGACCGGCTGAGGTATCGCAATAACCGTTGGGGTCATCCCGTGCCCCCTGTTATCACATACCCACCCTAACCGTTGAACTCCGAGTAAAATTCATTGAAATGTGAGGTCACGTCGTCTGCAGGCCGGGGCGCCCTCCCGCGCTTTCGCTGAGCTCCTATTGGCCAGGGCGCACCGCCGCTCACTTGTTTCGCATGGCGCGGGTATTTCATTGGCAGAATCTGCGTTACGGATGTTTGCTGTCCGACATCACCACTGACGAACTCTCTGTACGTGCGTTGACGCGCCATCGCGCCTCGGGGTAAAAACCAGTGACAAAGCTGTTTTATCATATATGCCCCCTTCAGCTCAATATCCCGGGAGTTGATTGCATTTTGTGGGCAACGTTGTGAAGTGTTTGTGCATAACTGCACGCGTTCTCACCCTCTCCATGAGGCTGGTGGTGAGATGAGCTGTGATGTAAGCATATTACTTATTTTACCAGCTTCATTCACATGTTCTACTAACTGGGTATTACATTGCATTTATTGAATAGTTACATATCATTATTCTAGACAGTTGATTCATTTTGTGAAAATGAAAGTCAGTATCAACACAATAATTTTAGATACTATTTTCCTGTTGTAATTGATGAGATCATACATTACTTATTGTGACATTATAAAACTGACAGTGGATGACTTTATAGCTTTTCCATTATGGGGTTGAGATTTAGATCGTTTGATTCATTAATTTCTGAATATCACCGGCATGCCTTCTGAACTGATACACACTAATTAGTATTGAATTAAAGATTACCGTCATTATCTCTGTATGCAGTCGCCTAGGTCAGGATTCATCCTGTTGTTCGTATTCGGCTTTGACCATGAGTAGATATTCTGTTCAGTTTACATACACTATGTGATACTAAGATATATAGGTATAAAGGCAAGTGTTACATTATTTATAATGGTTTTTATTTCATATATTTGAACAAAGAAAGTTCTTCTAGATGTATCGCAAGCACTAGCAGTATCCTACTTCTCCTTGGCTCCCAGCATGGCAGGCGGGATGACTCGCACTTGAATGGCCTTGCAGCATCATGCATAGGCTTACACTCGCAGATGTATACGCAAGAGGAATACAGCTTTGCTCTGAGGCCAGTGTTGCTTGAAGAGGAGAAGAATGATGTTGTTCTTGTGTTTGATGACACTGCTGCAAAGGTCAAATTTGTGTTAGATATAAAGTCTTATTTCATACTGGGCTTTACTGACCTTGGAAATGGCATTACACAGCCCCTACCTGGAGATGAAGTCATGGTAGGAATGATCCGATGCCTTTATGCACAAAGGACACAGCTAGTGGCCCTTTGGTTCACCAACAAAATCATGAAAGCCGATGACGATGTGTATATCATGCATTAATGCATTACAGCTGTCATTGAAACTGGGCTGAGAGTGCGTATTAAGGTGACAGATGGCTTGTCCAAAAATTAGATGCCATATCAGATGTGCCCCACATGCTTAAGTCATTGAGAGATGCCCTCATGGTTTACTGGCTCCAGTCGGGGGATGGTACCCTGGTGAATAAACAGTACATTGATGAAGTAGTGATGAAACACATGGAGATGCAGCCTCAACTAGTCCCAGCATTTACCAACACTCACCTCAATCCAATTAATTTCCAAAAAATGAGTGTGTCACGTGCTGCTCAGTTGCTGCACAGGAGAGTAGAGGTAGGGATGATGGCTTCTTGCACTTGAGGTGGTGTCAGCAAGGAAGCGTGTCACACAGCAAAATTTTGTGAGCGAATCCATTATTGGGTCGGCTCCTGGATTGGCATTGATGTGGATTATAATTATTCTGAGTCATACAGAAATGCCATGACCACCACATCTGGACACCTGCAACTGGAGGCAGATGGAGGACGATATTAAGAGCGATAAGTTCATTCGATCCACTCACCTAGCTTTTCCTCAAACCTTTAGAATAGCCATGAATGCTGTGATGATGTTGGTTTTTGAGCTGCTAAAAGATGGCTATGAAATTCTTCCAGTCGGCCACATCACGTAGAGATGATTCCCATCACGTTAATGAGTAAAATAAGCATTAGAATTAATTTTACAGCTAATACAGAAATCTGTTTACCGCTGTTTACTTACCCATAACCTGCGAAACACGCGCCACTTTTACTCTAGCGCAAAGCCTTCTTCATTGGTACCGTCATACATCACCCTACTGTCTAGTGATCACTGCAACATATGTCTCGCTTCTATTTTTGAACAATACTGCTACGACAACTTCTGAATCGCGATAAGAAAGCGGACGAGCTGCCATTAGTTCCAGCCCAAGCCGCAGGCGCTGCTGCTGCTGCGGGGCAGAGGGGGGAGTTTCTGGTAGTACTCCAGAGGAGAGGAGAGGTTTTGAAGAAACTACAAACAGTGCGTGTGTGCGTGTGCGTTGGCAAGCTCGTAATGGCTAGTACACAAACCTCTCGAATAACTTTATTTCTGCTAAGATCACATCGAATCTGGGACCATGGTGCTTTCAGCATTTGTCAATGCTTCCATATATGTAAGTAGTAATCATGACTACGAGTTTTCAGTACATGCAAGAGTGTGAGCCAACCCCCTAACCTGTACGTCTGATGTTTGTTTCAGATAAGTAATTTAAATTGTATCGTCGGAATGTGTGTGTTCCTCCCTGAACTACTCATCCCGTGGTGAGAAGTCTGCAGTCAAAATGAATATGTTGCTTTTTTCTCTAAGTCAACCTCCATCAATGTTAGTTGTTTCTCTATGATTTTGCCTTGCTGTTGGATCCTTCGGACTGCTTCTGGATTCGTAATTGAAGGAAACTCTAGCAACCATATTCCATATCTTGTAAGTTGTCTCAAGTTTATGATCACATGTGGTGCCCTGCTTTAGTTATCTCTATTTGTATGTGCAGCAGATACACTCTACCGTTGTGCCTTCTGTGGATATCTGTAATACTGTTTACACGGGCCAGTTCCTGATTGGGTTAAAGGCCAATGAATGCAGGATACAAAATGGCCTCATTAGAATCATGGTATATGAATCCTCTCATAACTGTCAACTAGAGGGATTGCGCCTGAGACACTGATTTCAATACACAGCTTTCATCGAGTGCCTGATAGAGGGACCTCGCAGGGGAGAGAGGGCTCCTGGGCTCCTATGCTGTTAAGCGCTCAGTGAATAGGTTGCAGCCATATAACTGTAAATAGCTACTGTATTACGCTCTTTGGTTCTCTAATTGACTTTTGGTCAATTTAGATTTATTAATTGTAGTGATTTCTATATTTTGAATCCAGTCTGGTCTTAACAGAATTGTCACCTGAAAACTCTAGAGATAGATAAGGATCCAAACTTATGTCTTAATTGCAGAATTTATTCAACTTAATCTCATATATTTTTGTTCTCTTCGCAACTGTTTCAGATGGTGGACACTAGTGTGGAGGAGCATCACGCCACCATCTTCACGGCGGTTGATGTAGTGATGAAGATTCTGTGTTTCAATGGTTCTTATTTCTTGGCAGGCCTTAGGCCTAAACAAAAATAGGAGAGGTGACGAGACTCTGTGGCAGCTGTACAGAAAGTAAGAGTGATGACCAAGTAAATGTAAGCATGTTCTCACTTTTTAAAGTCGAGTGCTTGCCGATGCAAGTGAGATCTGTAATTGTTAATTTAATTGTTGTCTTACAGGTTATCCACCCTGGCCCATTTGATAAAGTGTGAATATTAACTCACGCAACATCTACATTGCTCAGACCGTACCATAGTGTCGTTTTGTAGACTGATGTACACATTCACTAATATGTCTCAAGTACGAAGCCAAAAGGCCTTGGATTTCCTCATAAAGTCCCAGAATGGATGTGTTGACATTTTTAAATGTTCTCTTATTTAACAATATACTTGGCAGTCCATTTGTGTTATTTGTGTATGTGTGTGGTTATATGTAGAAGTTAATTAAGTGGTGAACACTCTGCTTATCCAAGTGTATAGCAAGATGACAGTTGTATCTGTAGGACAATACTTATTAATTAATAAGATGCTGAATGTAGCTTTTATGAAATGAGTAAGTGTTTGTATTCTGTTCCTAATGGATTTAAGTTTATTGCTCTGTCCAATTTCAACTTACACTGCAATGACTTCATCCAGTAATGAAATATCAATTAAGACAGAGACTATATCTATATTGTTGTGTAGATATTTAGGTTTGGACTTATTTGTCCATGATTAGGTTTTGAATTGTGAGTGTTTAGTACTGACACTTGTGGAATGGTGCTTGCATATAGTTTCATCCTCCATGTTGTTGTAGCATGTCCACATAACATGATCTGCCATAAGTTTGTGAACGACAGTATGGAAGTTGTCTATATCGAGTCTTAATTTTTTTTTGTATTATTTATTTTATTTATTTATGTTGCCTGAAGTCAATGAGGGGAGGTGTTGTGATGTATAGCACAGTAATAGTTATATTGATCAGATGTTCAGTTTCTTCCATTAGTGTGTGTCAGACCTACATGTGATGGTCTTGTTAAACTTAGAATAGTGAACTAAGTATGCATGTCATGGTATACATTACAGACCATTATCTCACTATCTGCTTCATAGATATCTGTCACTTTGACCTTTGATACCTTCCCTCAGGGGCTATATGGCGCTTGTAGGATTTTCTCCATATTAGCCGTATAAATCATTTTTTTTTGTGCTCTTATTTGAGTCTAAGACTGTTTTATTTCCTTATTTCATACTATCTACATCTTCATTAAATTTGACCAAGCATTTAGTGTTGGATATTTAATCATTACCCCCTCTACTTGACTACAAGCCTCTGCCAGGTTTCCGTCAGTGAAGTAGCAGAGAAGGCTACTTACAATATTGGCCATAACTTATGTATAGAATTACTGGTAGATGTACACACATCGCAGTTGTATGGTGTACATTTTCAAATCATGACAGGGATGGGCTCCAACACTTTACTTTATTTTACAGGTTTAAACAAAATATGTGTTTTTGTGAATCTGCACCTTCAGATTGATTACTTAACATGTTTAAACAAATAATAAGTTTAAAATTCAAACCCTATCCTTATGCCATTTTATTATCCACCCTATTAATAGACTTCTTGCATGTTTTAATTTGCGTGGGGTAGTTCCACAAATCTTAGTGCTAAGTAGCACCAAGCTTAAAGCTATCTGGTTTTAGTGCCAAGTAGCACCGAAACCGGAGGAGGGAGGAAGGAACAGAATACTTAAAAGGCAGGCTATGAAATAATAGAATTGTAATTGGTGGTTGTGTTACATTAACAAAACACAAAGTTTAATATTGACCCACTTTTTAGTGACAAACTTCAAGAACCAGAGAATAATAATAGAATTATAAAATTCTAAATGATGATAGAAGTACATAATTTCTTACTTCTTACATGATTCCATTTGAAAATATGTGTTTTTGTGAATCTGCACCTTCAGATTGATTACTTAACATGTTTAAACAAATAATAAGTTTAAAATTCAAACCCCATCCTTATGCCATTTTTGTATCCACCCTATTAATAGACTTCTTGCATGTTTTAATTTGCGTGGGGTAGTTCTACAAATCTTAGTGCTAAGTAGCACCAAGCTTAAAGCTATCTGGTTTTAGTGCCAACTAGCACCGAAACCGGAGGAGGGAGGAAGGAACAGGATACTTAGAAGGGAGGCCATGAAATTAAAGAAATGTAATTGCTGGTTGTGTTAAATTATTTTGAGACATTACAAAGACATAACACAGGCCTCTGGACAGTCTAGTACAAAACAGGAGACAAACGTTTTTCCTCAATATGATGAACTTGCAGCAGCTACATTTAATTGATTGGAGCTATTTACTCCCAAATGGTTTCATTGTTAGTTGCTTTAATTATATTGGGATCATAATTACATGGACAGTGACAATATTTTTGTTTAGGTTTAACGCCTGCCAGGAACGAAGAGCCATTGATATACAGAAACCTCATCACTACATTAACCGACGTGAAGATGGTGGCATGATGCTCCTCCACATGAGTGTCCACCATCTGAATCAGTTGCGGAGAGCAAAATTATATGAGATTAAGTTGAATAGTTTCTGCAATTACGACATAAATTTGGTTCCTTATCTATCTCTAAAGATTTCAGATGACGATTCTGTTAAGACCAGATTGTATTCAAAACGTCCTAAAGGTGCCCCCACAATGAACTCTTCGGGAGGAGACGGCACGAAAGTTTGGGTACCAGGAATTTAATCCCTTCCTGATTCCCTCTGGGCTTGGGCTCTCCGGGTAGGCTTCCAACGTCACACGAGTGCTTGGCGGGTTGGCCTATCCAGTGTGTCGCGGGCGCTCTTATG
Source organism: Frankliniella intonsa (assembly GCA_033675135.1). Classification (NCBI taxonomy): domain Eukaryota; kingdom Metazoa; phylum Arthropoda; class Insecta; order Thysanoptera; family Thripidae; genus Frankliniella; species Frankliniella intonsa. The sequence goes on along the minus strand of JAWJED010000039.1, from coordinate 363,661 downwards.
CTATATTCAGTTAAGGATTTGCTCTGCGTTTGCTCTGCGTTTGCTCTGCGTTTGCTCGACGTTTACTCGGTTTTTGCTCAGCATTTGCTTGCTGTTCGCTCGCTGAGTGAACAGAGAGCAGATGCCCAGAAAATGCTGGGCAAACACTGAGCAAACGCCGAGCTAACGCCGAGCAAACGCCAAGCGAATCCTTAACTGAATATAACATTAGTAGCTCCGCGCGGTAACGTACATTGTGGGGGCGCCATAACAGGGACACAACCACAATGTGCCAAAGATATGAGCGGTCCGCCGCGTACAACATGCCACATGGCAACCACGCAGCCCGTGCAGAGCGGGATAGGAAGGCAACCCAGCTTACATCGACGGCCAGCGTTTGCCTACCCACACGGCGGTACATCAGCCGCTCGACTTCATGCACTACGTCATCTGCTGTCTTGGCCTACGATCGGGACACCACAATCACGCACATTCATTGTGCGAGTCTCTGTTACTGTCACCCGAACTCCATTGCATTTAGCGAATGTTATCTGGAAGCGCCACGCACCACCCGTCGCAAACCTTATCTTTACAGTGTTCTATTAAGTGTATCACGGTTAGAAGTTTGTGACCGATGTGAATACGCACGACATCAAGGAAAGGGCTCGATATAGAGTTATTACGCATCCCGTACGGCAGGCACCTGTTACGTAGTCTCTCAGGTGACTCTCAGGTGAAATGGTTTCTCAGGTGACTCATGCTGCGCTTAGTAGCCAGGGCGTGACCACACTATGGTCACGACATCCACTACGTCTGTCACTGGCCTGCTGCCGTCGGCACAGCACATTCACGTGCGACCACATTGTGGTCATGTACGGCAGGCACCTATGTTACGTAGTCAGCGGATTCAAAGTGTCCGTCCGGTTAGGTTAAGGCACGGTAGGCAATATGATAAAAGTTTCGGTCGGAAATTGCTCATTTGCACTGCCTGATCCATAACTCTTTGAACCTAACCTCATGAAATGCAAATTATCACTTATTCGCTAGGGGCCCCGACAGAGTTTCTCCTGCCTCTCTACCATGAGGAAGAGTTTCTCAAGTGACTCCTGCTGCGCTTAGTAGCCAGGCGTGACCACACTATGGTCACGACATCTACTACGTCTGTCACTGGCCTGCTGCCGTCGGCACAGCACATTCACGTGCGACCACATTGTGGTCATGTACGGCAGGCACCTATGTTACGTAGTCAGCGGATTCAAAGTGTCCGTCCGGTTAGGTTAAGGCACGGTAGGCAATATGATAAAAGTTTCGGTCGGAAAATGCTCATTTGCACTGCCTGATCCATAACTCTTTGAACCTAACCTCATGAAATGCAAATTATCACTTATTCGCTAGGGGCCCCGACAGAGTTTCTCCTGCCTCTCTACCATGAGGAAGAGTTTCTCAAGTGACTCCTGCTGCGCTTAGTAGCCAGGCGTGACCACACTATGGTCACGACATCTACTACGTCTGTCACTGGCCTGCTGCCGTCGGCACAGCATTACATCACGTGCGACCACATTGTGGTCATGTACGGCAGGCACCTATGTTACGTAGTCAGCGGATTCAAAGTGTCCGTCCGGTTAGGTTAAGGCACGGTAGGCAATATGATAAAAGTTTCGGTCGGAAAATGCTCATTTGCACTGCCTGATCCATAACTCTTTGAACCTAACCTCATGAAATGCAAATTATCACTTATTCGCTAGGGGCCCCTGACAGAGTTTCTCCTGCCTCTCTACCATGAGGAAGAGTTTCTCAAGTGACTCCTGCTGCGCTTAGTAGCCAGGCGTGACCACACTATGGTCACGACATCTACTACGTCTGTCACTGGCCTGCTGCCGTCGGCACAGCACATTCACGTGCGACCACATTGTGGTCATGTACGGCAGGCACCTATGTTACGTAGTCAGCGGATTCAAAGTGTCCGTCCGGTTAGGTTAAGGCACGGTAGGCAATATGATAAAAGTTTCGGTCGGAAAATGCTCATTTGCACTGCCTGATCCAAAAGTCTTTGAACCTAAACTCATGAAATGCAAATTATCACTTATTCGCTAGGGGCCCCGACAGAGTTTCTCCTGCCTCTCTACCATGAGGAAGAGTTTCTCAAGTGACTCCTGCTGCGCTTAGTAGCCAGGCGTGACCACACTATGGTCACGACATCTACTACGTCTGTCACTGGCGTGCTGCCGTCGGCACAGCACATTCACGTGCGACCACATTGTGGTCATGTACGGCAGGCACCTATGTTACGTAGTCAGCGGATTCAAAGTGTCCGTCCGGTTAGGTTAAGGCACGGTAGGCAATATGATAAAAGTTTCGGTCGGAAAATGCTCATTTGCACTGCCTGATCCATAACTCTTTGAACCTAACCTCATGAAATGCAAATTATCACTTATTCGCTAGGGGCCCCGACAGAGTTTCTCCTGCCTCTCTACCATGAGGAAGAGTTTCTCAAGTGACTCCTGCTGCGCTTAGTAGCCAGGCGTGACCACACTATGGTCACGACATCTACTACGTCTGTCACTGGCCTGCTGCCGTCGGCACAGCACATTCACGTGCGACCACATTGTGGTCATGTACGGCAGGCACCTATGTTACGTAGTCAGCGGATTCAAAGTGTCCGTCCGGTTAGGTTAAGGCACGGTAGGCAATATGATAGAAGTTTCGGTCGGAAAATGCTCATTTGCACTGCCTGATCCATAACTCTTTGAACCTAACCTCATGAAATGCAAATTATCACTTATTCGCTAGTGGCCCCGACAGAGTTTCTCCTGCCTCTCTACCATGAGGAAGAGTTTCTCAAGTTACTCCTGCTGCGCTTAGTAGCCAGGCGTGACCACACTATGGTCACGACATCTACTACGTCTGTCACTGGCGTGCTGCCGTCGGCACAGCACATTCACGTGCGACCACATTGTGGTCATGTACGGCAGGCACCTATGTTACGTAGTCAGCGGATTCAAAGTGTCCGTCCGGTTAGGTTAAGGCACGGTAGGCAATATGATAAAAGTTTCGGTCGGAAAATGCTCATTTGCACTGCCTGATCCATAACTCTTTGAACCTAACCTCATGAAATGCAAATTATCACTTATTCGCTAGGGGCCCCGACAGAGTTTCTCCTGCCTCTCTACCATGAGGAAGAGTTTCTCAAGTTACTCCTGCTGCGCTTAGTAGCCAGGCGTGACCACACTATGGCCACGCGTTCTAATGTCTATTTCTGCCTGTAACCTGCTTTGATCGTCAAAAAACTATCACGTGTTGCCTATATTTCCAATATTCCCTTTGCAGTGCAATTATGGTATCTGTCAAAGCCCGACGGATGTCTAGCCGAGGGAGATGAGAATACAACATTTATAACATACGTAGCATAGTGCGATTTACTTAATAATTGCCAATATAGGGTTTAGAACAAAAGTGACGGTTTAGATCAAAAGTGTTAATTAGAACAGAAATGCAGATGACGTTTAGAACAGAAATGCTTAGAACAAACGGACCCAGTTTCGAGGAACCGCGTTTCAGCCATCTGTCCTTGTCGCACCAATGAGAAGCAGCCAACTGTAAATGGGTGCGACAAGGACCTGGGGAACGAGAACGGATTTCTGTATCCAGTCAGCTGGCGATATTTCGACAACCCTTGCTCAGACTTGCTCCTGGCCCTCTTTCCCCTGGCCCTCCTCCTCGACCACCGGCACCAACAATAGAGACATCCTGCGCCCGCGACGCACTCTCAGACCTGAGACTGAGGCTCCATGCCCGTGCTCCACAGAATGCCGGCTGGGCAAAGGGCAATACAAGCGCTGTTTTTAAAAACAGCGCAAGAGAGTGCGCTCTCACCTTTTGGCGCGTTCACAGGTAGGGTCGACAACCTTTGCAACATACGGACACATAAAAGAATTATTCCACCTTTTTTAATATTATCATAGGGATAGGCTACCCAAGAAAAGTTTTAGTCTCCGTGCACCTACTTGATTTTTTAAATGGTCTCTGAACTAAGATACACCTGATAATCGTAATAAGTAGTAACTGATGTTGGTAGACTGTAGGCATATCTGCAACCCAGCCCGGTACAAACGAAGAACTCATTAGAATTAAAAATAAATTTGTCACCCCTTACCCGGCCCACTACGCCCACTATCCGAAAAACCAGATTTAATTGCGCGTGCGTCACAGAACGCGTAATAAAGTAGTTGCGGTACTGCCTACCCCTTGGTGCACGGCGCGTTACGGATGGACTGGAGTAAGTGGCAGACCCGCTCCTACTCTTCTTATGTGTTCGCTGAAACCACCAACACGCAAATTTTGAGACATGCCCTGTAGTTCCTGTATCTTTTCTCTTCCCTCTCCCCATCTAACGCTAGGAACGAAACCATTCGCTCCCATATCTGACGTTGTAAAATGAACGTGAATTGTGGTTCGTCTCCATGGAGCGAAGAAAAGGAGTGGAATGAAACCAGAATTTCACTCCTCTCGTTTCACTCCGATTTTATTCCACGAAATTTCGCTCCTCACGTTTTGTTCCTTTGTTTCATTCCGTTCCTTTCTAGGTTCCGCTCGGAACGGAACGATTCGGAACGTTCCTTAAAAATTAATTTCGTTCTCGTTTCCATCCCTGGTCCCTCCAGGCCAAAAGGGGGCAAAACAGGACCTAGGGATTTGGGAGAACCCCGGCCTTTTGAAGTCCCCCGGAAGTCCCTTCTATGCTGCGCTCGAGACTCTACTGCAAGACCTCGCAGCGCACCTTTTTGTCTCAAACTACTTTCAATATGTGCCCATGTGCCTTTATTTTATATACATATACTGTACATACGGCCCCTCTGCTGTCGTCTCACGCATTTAAAATGAGCTAGGAAGCCTTCTTCTCTATGTTCTGTATTCGGCGCCAAAAGATGAATCCGAGACAGAAGGGACTCCGGAGGGATCTCAGTAAAATGACACTTCGGAGGGATTTCGAAACGAGCGAAATCCCGTCTCAGTCCCCCAGAAATCTGAGGGACAACTTTGGAACATACTAAGGAGGGACAAAGTAGGACCTTCGTTTTCTATTAGGCCCCTAGGCTGTAAGCCCCCATCTTAGCGAGCCTGAAGCGCGAGTTACCTTATATTACCATATATGATAACAGTCATTTTGTAGACACAAAAGAGGGGTGCCAAAAAGAAATTCTGGCTTAAGTTGCAAATAAAGCTTAAAAATGTGGAGAAGAGGAACAAATTTAAATACATAAATGTTATGTTTGAATTACATTTGTTGAGAATAAACTACCACCCCATACTAGCAACACACTTGGCCACCATCGGTGATTTTTCACCTTCCCCCTTACAATGTTACCCACTTGGGGATATTTAAGAGTAGGTACTGGCGGACTTATTGGGTCTGGACTTTGCTTTCTTCTCCTACCCCTTTTTCTTGGAGTACTTCCACCTGTTCAAAATTAACACAAAAGAAGAAAAAACAGGACTGCTTACTTTTTGCAACTGTCTAAACTGAGTTACATTGGGTCTGGGACAAGAATTTGCAAAGCTCTACCACCACTCAGGTCGAAATTGCTGGAGTCGCTGCTGGATTCCATGTTTTCTGACCAGTCCCGATTAAAAACGTTACAGTCCTATACGAGTCCGAACGAGGAACAGCCCGACTGCAGCCCGATGGAACAGTCCGAAAGTAACTCCAAAAACCTCCCGGTTCGGCCAGGTTTTGTGCAAAGTCCGATAGCCGGGCTAGCTGCCTCCACGGACTCCGTTCGGTTCTGTCCTCCTCGGACTTGTTCCGAAACGCACGCCGACAGATGCGTTCACTGTAAAGAATTTGCTTTGCAAGAATTTCATATAAATGTCTGTGAATTTTTCTATACAGCTGTGTAGGATATGTACCATTTGTGTGTCGTGTAGTATTCCCACTTACATATAGGCTAAAATTCCTTTCTGGGCGTTTTGAACAAAAACGGAAATTCACCAGACTTCATCGTTCTGCATCTTAACTTGCTGCTTCCTTGCCCATCTCTTGCTTACATCCCACTAGGTTCATGTTTTAAGTCAAGAAACTTACTTTTTACCTTACCGGACGGGAGTTGAACCACGGACTTCTGCGTTGAAAATGCCATCACGTAGACCATTGCGCTACTAAGACGCGTTGGGAGAACCGCTCCAGCGTCCGCGGGTCATCCTACCTGCCTCCTCACCGGACCGCACCCCCGGGCGGGCGTTGATAGGCCCTCCCCTACCCCCCTGACACGAGCTGGGTACAGCGGAGTACCGGGATTGTCCGCGATTATTAATTGCCCTGCTGCAGGGCTGTCCAGCTATCACAGGGCTCTAATCGGGCTGCCCGGACACTACTCGGACCTGCCTTCGGTCTGTCCTAGTCCAGCGGCGAGAGATCCCTTTCCCCTCCCTCCCCGGTCTTGACTTTGCTCGACCAGGAAGGCCTCTAGCTCAGCCGATGAGATGCATCTCCGGAGCCAAAATAAGGGAAACCGCCGCTTGTTGTCGATACGCTTCCCGTGCCAGATGGCCGGCAGGTACGAACCTGAGCACCCGCGCGCGTTGCACGGAAAAGCCAAGGTACGGCGGGGATCATGGGGACTCCAACTCCGACGTTATAAACGACCTGTGCATTGCTCCTCGACACGGAAATAAAACATAAGTAAGTAAAAAACCTTAAGATAAGTGTCCAACACTTCCTGTCCGGGGGAGCGGGACGCACGGGGTAAGGTGTGTGGTACAACACACTGTCCGGACTGTTCCCGGCTTGTCCGATTTGCAAGCGCATTCTGGAACGAACTTCGGACGACCCGATTCCTTGCGGACTACTATCGGTCTGTCCGGAATGCGGCTCAGGATTATGAGCGGGCTGTCCTGGACACACTCGGTTCTGATTTCCGGGCTGCCCCTGTCCGAAGGCGGACCGAAGTCGGGACAGTCCGGGCGTTCAGGCGGACGCCTCACCATGTTCACGGAGCAGCCCGAGCCGATCGGACTCATTTCGGCAGGGTTTCGGCCAAGTTTCGGAACGTTTCGCTTCTAATAGGGGTGCGTGATGAAGCTCGAGCTCTTCCACGGTGGTTACAACCCACAAACGAGAGTGATACTGCCGGGGTTGAGCTGAGTGCGGAGCGGAGGACGAGGACAAGGAGCGCTGCGGAGGGGTGTTCCTTCCCCCCCCCCCTCCCTCACTAGCCTCGCAGCCAGTGTTGCCACATGAGTAGGCCAAAGATCATACGGACGCACCTGTGTGGGGCAGACGGGTATCTCGGAGAGTACCCCTCGGGGTTGGTCCAGGGGTTCATTAGAGTCTCCCTACCTGCTCAGCACAACCCCCGTCACTGTGAAGCAATTTTTTCATTCGACCAAAAATCCTGAAAATGCAAAGGCTATGCGATTTGGGGCCGAAACAAAAATTCTGGGGCAATCAATAGAAGTGACGTAAGTCAACTTACGTCACAAACTGAGTTATTCAGTCAATAATATACTGCCTCTTGAGGTACTTCCATACGTCAAGCCAAAATTGTATTAGACATCATAGTCTTTACACAATTTAGCAAAACATTCTGACGTAAGTCAAAATTATCAAAAAGGTATCAATAAAACTGACGCAAGTCGACTTTCGTCACATCAATTGACAGAAATCTAGAACCTATTCTGACGCAAGTCAACTTGCGTCATTTTCATAGAACTTATCAAGCGCTATCATTATGTCGCAAGTCTTGGAACTAGAATTAAACAAATATTTTTATTCTTATATCATACTGCCTCATGTAGAGAGTGAATTAGATAGCTTGTCACATCAAACAGAAATAGTGTCTGTTGGAAATCTGATTATGCACGGGTAAGTTAAGATCCATGTCAGCAAGAAGTGACGTAAGTTGACTTACGGCACAGCAGAGTCCCACCTCCTTTGAAGTTGTATGTTGTGTTCCAGGACTTAAGTCATGTCAACTTGAGCTCTTCGCAGACAACTTCATACAGCTTGCTGGTACAACAGTTCCATTAGCCAGGCTGGTAACCAGATAAGGTTAATGAGGGTAGGTTTGTTTTAGACAAATAATTAATGCCTTCCTCACAATCACCGACATGAAACCAGCACACTGAAGCTGTAACCATGTTGTGAGTGTCACCGTCTTCACCGCAGAAATACTACTTAAAGGGCGTGTCTAGTTAGGGCTCACCGACTCACTCGCATTCGTTCGCCCAAGTGCTCCCACTGTTCCCACCCTCGTCGTTCTCGCCGCTTTAAAATATCCCTCCGTATCGCTTGAATAAACGAACAATAAAATGGTTTTCTCTACTGTCACTCCGAAATAGAAAAACTACTAGCATCACTTTAAAAATAAAAAAAAGTATGGAATATTGCCGCATTTTCCCTTGGCGGTCGAATTATGCATCGCAATTCGTGTCGCGATGTTGGCGTCGGAACAAAAGAATGGACCTGTCACGGTCACTAGCAGACGACCAGCAGCGCCGTCGTTTCAAATTTCAAAACAAACTTTGAAGCGCCAAAAGTCATGCAGACTTTTGCCAGGCTACGCACGGCTGAAGTGGGAAAAATGGGGTTGTTACTATTTAAATGGTAAGGTGTGGACCGTTTTTATTGGGTTATTACAGCGGTACCTTTGGGCTTCACTTCACACGAAAAAGGCACGGTACACTGGAACTCAGGTAAGTGTGACAGGTAAATAGTTAGTACAGTCAATTTCAGGCGACCAGCTTTTGACCGCGTTTGTTGAAACGATGGATTTTTCTGGCTGTGACCGAAGGTAATAAGAAGAGAGGTGAGTTGCCTCCTGTTCTCATTTGTTCATGTGGTTCTGGTGTTTGGCTTGTGTGTCAACTAAGTGCTTTGCGCTGAATCTTTAATTTTTTAGTCTCTTTAAGATTAGGTCTACAATGTCTCGGGTCAACATTACTATTGATGACAATCTTGTTTACTATGTTTCTATACCAGATGTGTTGATGAAAAACATGACAGGTATGGTGGTTGACAGAGTTCTACTTTTGTATCGTCGTAGCATCTTTCATATCATTTTCCATGTGTTTCAGATGATTTATTTCTTTAGGCCAGTGACTTAAGTCACACTGTTAAAAATGTTATTAAAATTCATTACAATTTTGTTGTTAGTTTTAATAACATTACGGTTTAATAACCGTGTTGTGAAAATTCACAACCCGTGTTATGAGAATTCATAACTCGTTGTTAGGTAACTGAGCAAATTGATGAACAAGATGATGGCCCACTCCTCACTAAAAGGTTGCTGGTTATTCCCAAGGTCAGTATGCATTTCATTTTACATGTAACTAGGTGGGCTGCTAAAAATTGCTTTATTTATAATTTTTTTATTGTTTACAGGGGCCTTTATCACTGACAAGGGGATGGAAACATTGATTACCATCATGATGCAATTAGGACCTAGATTTGACTCGATTGAACGAGATGCATCTGTTTGGAAGGATGTCCATGCTGAGATGAAATCTGAGGGTTACGACTATGACTTGTCAAAATTGAAATTAGTTTTCAAGGACCTTGTAAGAAAGTACAAAAATTACAAAACCAGTGTTCAGAGAAGGTCAGGAGCGGGAAGAGTCGATTGGGTGCTGTGGGACAAAATGTGTGAGCGTGAGCTGATGGAGGGCTGCTGAGCCACTTCTAACGATGGCTGCTAGAAGTTCAAACACAGTTAAAAACAGGCAGCAGGCAAAATCGCAAACCAAGTCCCAGAATGAATCCAGTGACCCTGTTGCCTGGCAGCAGACTGTTGCCTCTTCGATAGTAAACCTTGTTAACCACATTACACTGGAAATAATAAAAAATGAAATTAGTGTCATGTTAATAGTTAGATTTGGTTTCCCTACTCATAATATATAGTCTTCATAAATAAAATAAATTTTTATACCTTCTTAGAAAATTCTTAAAATCTAATTTCAATTTTGTCAAATTGGGAATAACCAGCAACCTTGTCAACTTTTGTTGTGAGCAGGACATGCTTCTCAGCAGATGGCTTGGGACGAACCATCCAATTCACCTGCAGAGCTGGACACTGACCTGGGCGATGGCCCACAATTGCACATGATTTGGGCACTTTTTTCAAGTCTGCCACAGCACAGTAATACTCCCATGTAATGATGGAGATGGAGAACTTCTTCTCTTGATTTCGAAATGCGTCATACAGGCTCCTCTTCCTTGTAGCACAATGTGCAGAGTTAGTTATAATGCCATACTTGGTGTCAAGATCATTAATTACTAGGGAAAATATAGTTTCCCACTTTGCATTTGGGCCAGTGTTTTTATGCACTAAGC
>JAWJED010000039.1:277943-352355 GCA_033675135.1 Frankliniella intonsa | reverse complement strand
AGCTGCAGGCTGTGCCCCAGCCTCAACCACAGGAGCTGCAGGCTGTGCCCCAGCCCCAACCACAGGACCTGCAGGCTGTGCCCCAGCCCCAACCACAGGACCTGCAGGCTGTGCCCCAGCCCCGACCACAGGAGCTGCAGGCTGTGCCCCAGCCCAAGCCCCAGCCCCAGCCCCAGGAGCTGCGGGCTACACCCCAACCCCAATCACAGGAACTCCAGCAGGCTGCAGCCCAAACTCAGGTGCAGGGTGAGCATCAGAAATGTTGCAGTTGCTGTGTTCACATAAGCCCCCTTACATCTGAACTTAAAAAATTGAATGAAAATTTGTCAAATTTATTGGAATTTTTCCAATCAAGAAATAAATCAGCTGAAGAAGAAACTAAGGAAGATGTAATAGATTTAAGTTTAAAAAAAAAATAATGAATTTTGCTGGTGAAGGGGAGTTTAAGTGTTCAAATTGATTTTCTGCAAATATTTGTGTTAATAGTTTTTTTTCTCTATAGATGGGGCTGGTCACAGTAGTGCACTCTGACTCCTAGAAGTCACTGAACTAAGAAATATTAATATATTGTTCATATGAATTCATTTTGCTGTTCCCAGGCACCTAAGTGAATAGGCAAATTGGTTGTTTTACTTAAGAGTTTCCGTGCATGACTTCTGCGCCAGCTAGACTTCACAACCTCAGGTGCAGAAATCATGCACAGAAACTCTTAAGTAAAACAACCAATATGCCTATTCACCTAGGTGCCTGGGAACAGCAATATGAATTCATATGAACAATTTAATATTAATGTTTATTCAGTTACTTCTAGGGAGTCAGAGTGCACTCCCACTGTGACCAGCCCCATCTATAGGATGCTAAAAAAAAATTATTAACCCAAATATTCGCAGAAAATCAATTATTACACTTAACACCCCTTAAATTTGAGTAGTCAAATTATTTTTGTATTACTGTGATACAAGCTTACTTTTTGTTAAATCATAAAGTTAATTAATTTTAGTTTAGGACCCCTTAAATTTGACTAGTCAAATTATTTTTGTATTACTGTGATACAAGCTTACTTTTTGTTAAATCGTAAAGTTAATTAATTTTAGTTTAGGATTTTCCATGGAAATAAAATATAAATACCATACATATAGAAAGTGGTTCTCTAATTCGCATTCATCCATAAATAAAATTACTATAATTTTTTACTCAAATTTGTCTTTGAATTAACAAGACTATCATTATCATACTGGAAATAATCTACTGCTGAGCAGCCTCAACAAGATAATTTAGAACACCATCTGCTTGATGCAAACGCAGTAAATCTTCATCAGGCTCCTCAACATCCAAGTCTGGGTCCTCGAGCACATCATCTTGCAGGAATGGATCAGGATCGGGAACTTGTCCTTCCTTCAAAAAGTTATGTAAAACTGCGCAAGCGTTTGCAATCTTGCCTGCTTTTGTTGGCTGGTAGTGAAGAGCCCTTTCCCGCCTCAAGCACCTCCACCTCCCCTTTAAAACTCCAATGCACCTCTCTACACTGCTCCTGCCATTGCAGTGCAGCCTGGTGTAGCGGTACTCAGGGGTACCAGGTTCTGCTCCAGGAATTGGCTTTTGGAGCCATGGCTCATGGGGATAAGCTGAGTCGCCTGGAAACAGAAACACGTTTATAAAACTGTACAATAAAAGAAGCCTTAAGGGTATCAAAATGTTTCAGTTTTGAAATGCATGCATGGGAAACAATCAGTGTTACACATTTAAAATTTAGAAGTAAATAAAATGAATGTGGCCTTACCAAGTAACCAGCACGGTCTCTCCTGGAAGGCAGCTTGCATCACATGCCTTACAGGTGTGCTTCTGTAAACCCAGCTATCATGGGCGGAGCCAGGAAATTGGGCATTGAAATGTAGTATGTTTAGATCTGCATCACAAACCTAATAGATAACACAAATAATAAATATGAGACATGATTTCTTTAGTTCAGAAAAATATTTAGGTAAAGATTATATACTTACAATTTGAGCATTAATTGCATAAAATCCCTTGCGGCTCCGATAAATGTGTTTCATTGGCCCATAAGGGCACACAAGGCTGACAAGCGAGCCATCGATGTAGCCCAAAACCCCTGGCAGGCCATTTCTTGCATTCCTGATTGAAAGCAAAAAAAAATCAAACATGATGCATGCTGCTGATGGAAATCATGACACAAGAAATATAAGAACAGCAAATCAAATGTTACACATCAGACCGATAAAGTTTGATTTGCAGAACTATGTTTACCTTTGAATAACTACATTCCGCTCTGCCTGAGTCTGGGGAAATTTGATGAAGCGCATTAGCACAGCAGGGTTATTGAGGGCCTCTGTGACATCAGCCAAGGCATTTGAGACTGAAGACTGTGACAGATTGATGTCAACAGACCTTCCATGAGGGCGCTGGTACGACCCCTGGGCATAAAAAAATACTGCACAAAGTGTCTGCAAAACCACTTTGATGATTAGAATGTCAGTTGTGTATGAATATAACGCAATAAAACAAGCATAGACCAACACTTACCATGATCTCAACAGGGATGGATGTAGTTCCTCGCCTCTCAGGGATCAATGGACGAATAATTTCAACCAACTCTAGGAGTCGATGCTGTGGCATTCTGTATAACCTTAAGAAAAACACAAAAACAGTTTTTTTAAAATTATTATCTACTTTGAGGCTTGAATAAAAATTAAAACCCCATTCCCCTTTTACAAAGCATTGCTATCCAGCAAAGGCAACGCCATACCTATAAAACTCAGTGGCTGAGATGGCGAAAGGATCTTTCGTGTTCCTTAGCTCAAGTCGTAAACTCATTTGATACGAAACACGCCTTCGGTGCTCGAGGTATGGGTCATGTATCCTACCATCGTCATCTGCTGCTACACACACAACAACAAAAGCACAGCATCAAAGATAGAAAACCTAACCAACAAATTAGCAAGTAACACCGTGAAAACCGTGACAACTCACCAACGGCAGCATTTGCGTTGCCCTGCATTGCCGCTAAGAAAACACGCGTGAGCACTGAATAATAAAAATCAGGCACCGAACGACAAACACTACGCGGACGCACGCGGGATAGGTAGCGGAAAAGCGAGACGCAGTCTGAGTGTAAACTGTCGAGCTCGAGCAGGCTCAGGCTCCTATCATCTGGGGGCTATTACGGAGCTGGAGGCTCCGAGCGAGAGTTCGGTCGGACGCGCACCCGACCGGGCGGGAGCCGAACGCTCTCGCTTCGGCGTCGGACGCTCCCGCTCCGTCCGCACTCCGCCCGGGTGGAAGCCGAAGCCTCCTGCTCCGTAATAGCCCTCCTGCTGTCCAGAGCGGTCAGCAGCGCGCCGACTGCGCACTGGGAGGAGGGGGGAAGGGGGGCGAGCGGGCGAGGGACGGGAGCGGAGCCGAGCCGGCACTTCTCCGGCGGACGAGCTGGTGTGAGGACCGGAGCCTTACCCGGACACGAGACCCAGCAAACACGTGTTGTGGAATTCTGATTTTGTTACCATCCGTGCCGGACCGGCACATGTGTCCGGTAAGTGGAGCATCCAGGGAGAGCTTCCGTGAGACGTCCAGAGTGTTAACGTTGTCTGTCCGCTTGCAGGGTTTTTATGCTTAGGGCATAGTGCGAGCTTTCTCGCTGTTTATTCTTTGCCTTCGTGCGCGGCCATGGTGCCTGGCGCTGTCGATGAAAATACGCTCAAGTTCGCCACTGTCATGATGGGCTAGGCCCTCCCAGTCCGCACGGCGGCTCGCCGGCGGCCGCACCGCAACAACAGCCCATGTCAACACCTGTGCCTGCCCGCCCCGCCGGGGCCGGGCCGGCCGCCTCTGCCCTGAGGACGGAATGAAGTTTGGTTTTCTCTCTCTCCATCGCCTCCGTCCAGCACCGGCCCGGGTATGTCGCCAGTTGGCGTTAGTGTTTCTTTTGCGTGTCTGTGGTGGCAGAGGCCGGCGAGGCCCTTGTGCGTCGTGGCTCGCGGCGCACCCGGTCGGCCCTCTCCACCCAGTGCGCGGGTTATCAGTACCGGGCCTGGCCTCTAAGAGCATTTATTTATTTCATTACGGGGTTTTGTTTCATTCTCTTGTTGTCTTGGCGGCGGTCCGTTCAATGTTTACCTTATGGGTTTTGTTCATTGGTTCATGCGTCGTGTGGTGGGGCTGGGGGTTAGCGAGGCCCTTGCACATCGTGGCTCGCGGTGTGCCCGGCTAGCTCTCCGCCCTGCCCGCGGCGCGTGTTCAGTTTTGTGCCTGTGCCGGCCTTTGTTCGGTTTTTGGCGAGGACGGACCGCTCGCTGCCGGATGGGTGGCCTACCCATCCGGCGCATAGCTTCATTAGATAATCAGAGTATAGGGATTGCCTACCTACTAGGGGCTTTTCTATAAAGTTTTGGGTTGCGTCCGGTGCCTCTCGGGTTGTTTGGATTCTTGCTCTGCCTTTGTGCTTGGGCTTGTGATTTGTTTGTTTTTCACTCGGGGCACCGGTCGCGTACCGTATTTTCTTGTTTTGAACAAGAGTATTTCTGATCACATTTTAGATGTGAAGTTTCTAACCATGCCTTTTCTATCACGACCAGCTAGCAGCAGCGCTTCATGTTTTTGTTTCAATAAAGTATTTATTTACACGTTTATTATCTGATTTTCTACCGTCGAGTTTGGTGAGGTTTATCCTCTGGCGCCCTAAGAAATAAAATTAACCCTTACTCACGCCACTCTACCACATGGCTACTTGAAATAAATATTCACATTTCCAACTTGAGCTATTCGGCATTACAAAAACTGTGCTTTTAAGAGTGCACGTTACAAAATCTGTTTGCGTTGTATGTGCCATAACCTTTTTTCAATTGCGCTGTACATATGCCTTGTCTGTCTGTATGTGCACGCCGTGTAATGCTTGCATGTGCACGCCGTGTGACTTGTTTTCATTTTGTGTGTTGTGAATCTCGGTCAGTTCCGCCAGCCCTGGCTCTGTTTTGAGCTAACCACTGGTCTTGGGGGAGTCTCTGTGATCTCGAAACCATGCATTTTTGTGAATTTCATTCAAAAATTGGCGTTTATTCATGTTTGGCATTCCCCTGTCCTGGAGTCACGTTGGCATGAGGGGTGGGGGAAGGTAAGCCGCCGGCGGTCGTGTGTGTGTGTGCGCCTGCCTGCCTGCCTGCCTGCCTGCCTGAGCATGGCTTGCCGCGCGCCCCGCGCTGCTTGGGGCGTGCAACTCTGTTGGACAAATGTGAACTAATAGATGTTTATGACCGTCTCTTTCAGTCAATGCTGTCTATGTCCTGGGAGGCCCCAGGGGCAGCGTCCACGCCATCCCACCCGCGCCCACCCCTCCGCCCCGCCTCGCCCCGCGCCCCCGACCCTCAATGGGTCTTCGCAGGGGAGGACGCCCTACTTGAAGTAAGTACTCTCTAGCAGCTGCGCCTGCTCTGCACCTAAGACAGTGTCATGACGAAGTGTGTGTTTTGTATGTTCAGTTCCCTGTTGCGCCCGCGCCCACACCCGGGCCCGCGCCCGCGCTCGTGCCTTCGCCCGCGCACGGACAGCAAGACTCGTCTAAGGTGCGTGTGTGTGTGTGTGTGCGTGTGCGCGCGCACATCATGTGAATCTAACGATACTTGTTCTTTTCCAGGCATGTATCAGGGTGCCAACGGCACCGGGACGCCCTGCAACCCCTGCCCCTAGGGCCCCAATCCACCTCCCCCAGCCCCCTGCTGCCCCTCAGCCACCCCTCCCCCACCCCCCTGCTCATTATGCACCCCTCCCCCACCCCCCTGCCCATCAGGCACCCCCCATGCCATTCAGCCACCCCGCCCCCAACACCCCTACCCGCAACCCCTGCATTACCCCCAGCCCCAACACCCTAACCCCCAACCCCTCATGGGGTTTAATGTCCCCCCTCCCCCCTACACCACCCCCTTAATGGGATGAATGCCCCCGCCCCGCCCCTCCAGCTGCTGCAGCAGCAGCTCAATCTAAGAAATGCTGTCCTCCAACATCAACTGCAGCAGCAGGAAGAGCAGAAAGCAAAAAAGAGGACGATGAAATACGTAAGTGTTCACAACTTTTTTCTATGCAGTGGTGTAATGCTCTAGTGTACTTGCGCTCATACTTGTTCATTTTTGTTTCAGACTGAACCTCACAATGCCAAGAGGGGAAGGAGAGGAGGGAGAGGTGGCCGTGGAGGCGGCCGCGGTGGTGTGGCCCTATAGACCTTCCCCTAATTTATGTTCTTTTTATCTATTCTTGAGTGGGTGGTGTGACGTGTGGTATGAAGTGTGTTGTGTGGTGTTTTTATAAACTCCTTTTATACTTCCTATTTTATACCTTTTTATCTGTTTATGAAGGTTGTGTTTCATTTTTCTCTGTTTGTAAAGGTTGATTTCTTTTTAATCTTAAACTCTGTTGTTATTCTTTTGATCCTTTGCAAAGTGATACATAGTTGACTCTGACGGTGAATGTCATGATGTGTTCTGGGATGCAATCAGCAAACGCCGTTCTTACTTGTCATTTTCTTCAAAACTGAGTTTATCGCAACGAGGAACAACTGACTGTATTTTGAGCATGGGTGTGTGTGACACCAAACAGTTCTGATGGAATCCCACTTGCAAATCCTTTTGCATATCCAAGAGTATATTAAAGTGAAGCTATTCCAACAAAAAAATTTAATTTTGGTCAAAAAAGTTGGGTTTTAGAGGGAGATAAAGGTTTGAAAAATGTCAATGCTAACTGAGGTAAAAATTCACATAGCATGTGAATTCTGATCAACAAATGCTTTAATATCATGAGGGAGAGGTGAGTTTGAATGAGTCAGAGCAAGAATTTTTAGTCTGGGACTTGTCATTTTATTCAAAACAAAGTTTGTCGCAAATGGCTTAACGAGAAACGACTGACTGTATCTTGAGCATGAGTGTGTGTGACACCAAACAGTTCTGATGGAATCCCACTTGCAAATCCTTTTGCATATCCAAGAGTATAATAAAGTGAAGCTATTCCAACAAAAAATTT
Organism: Frankliniella intonsa; assembly: GCA_033675135.1. NCBI lineage: Eukaryota > Metazoa > Arthropoda > Insecta > Thysanoptera > Thripidae > Frankliniella > Frankliniella intonsa. The sequence goes on along the minus strand of JAWJED010000039.1, from coordinate 345,335 downwards.
TAATTTTGGTCAAAAAAGTTGGGTTTTAGGGTCACATATGTGTTGGAAAAATGTCAATGGGGCCTGACCAGCATCTCCCCTGCGCCGGAGGGCCTGCCTGCTTCTCCCCTGCACTGTCTTTTTTTTTTATTTTTACTTTTATTTTTTATGGAATTTTTTTAGAAAAATACATCTAACCACTTTGAACCATGTTAAGAAGAGTGTCTCCAGCTTGCTGTACGATGTCAGTCGCGGTACGACAGTCTTTCTACCGCCGTACGCTGAGATCATCCTGTCGCCCGAGCAGCGTAAACGCAATGATTACATTGTGAAACATGTACACGGGCTCAAATGGAATAGTGGCACCGTTCCTTATGAGGAACTCGGTGATATGATTCATGCCCTGTTTAGAGACTACACACGTGTGTACGTCAAAGGGCCTGAGAAAAGGAGACTCCTCCTTAAGTACGCTCCTCCAGGCATATTTGTTTATGACCTCGAACAATATGGATGTCCACGACTTAAGACACTCCCTAAGCTCTTTGTGTCATTTCATGGCAGTGAGCATAGCGTCTTCCCTACTCACAACTGCGCGGCACTCAATGCAAGGCGCATAGGGCTGTGGTACGAGTTTAATAAGGTGCAGCCGAAGTGTAGATGTCGCAAATAAATTAGCTTGTCGGTTTCGTATAGGCCTCCACTAGGGGGGATAGGATTTTCCGTTAAAAATTCTAACGAGCGTATCAGCATGCCTCCTGGGCGCGCATGGAAAGGCTGTAATATCGACCCCGTAGAGTAGGCAGGCAACCCACCTTACAGGGGTGTAGTACCGGTAGAGAGGCCCTGCGGCCGTGATGTCACCGGCATGCTTCGTTGTCATTGGCTAAAATAAACTGTGCTGTGATTGGTTAAAAATATTTTGAGCGTGAGTTTTAGTTCAATAATGTCACTATAGGCGGCGCTAGCGGCGCTATTTTGGAGTATAAAGGGAGCAGTACGAACCAGAGAGAGCATCATTTGAGTTGTATCAGTCCAACTGCACACTCAGGCTTAATCATGGCGAACAAGCGATCCGCTTATGATGAGATATCACTGTACCGTTAACACTCGCATCGATTTGACAGAACTGGGCATGCATGCCATAGTTGACAAGTGTAGCGTCACTGTTGTCAGCCGCTGTAATATCTGAACCGTCAGCATTCACAATTTTTTCTTTCATGTAGAGCAACATGTGTGCGGGGTCGAGATAAGCATACCCCACCCCCGGAGCCTCTAGCTCTATGGTGGTCGCTGAATCAAAATTAGCCAAAGGACTGAGCACAATCCATTGACAACTATCCTCCCCGAGCTGGGTGGCATTGGAGAGCCAAAGGCCTAGCTCTGTGGGGAGAGCCTCAACGGAGGCACTATGCATGAAAGCCATTATGTAAAATAGTCGGGAGTATAGCTCCTTCTCGTTCGAGCTTCAGCTACGGAATGACGTTTAGGCGCAAGCCTCTTCCTTTTTATAGCTCTGCCGGACCCGCTCATGGCGGATGCCGCCCTGCGCTTAAGATTCTGAACTGCTTCCCCCGCGTGTCGCCTAGCACTGTCAGCTATAGGGTCGCCGCTGGCTACATCGGCAAGGACGTGTGCCCCGGCCCGGGCCGCCTCCCTCCCCACCGCGGTCGCGCCGCTCTTGAGAAGGGGAAGGACCGTGCGAAATAATCCGCCGAGCCATGAGCCAATACCGTGTCCTTTTTGAAATGAGGAGCCCGCATAATATTGCCCGCCGCCGGCCTGGCGCAGGTAATACTCCGTAATATGATCTTGACGCGTCATGATAGTTGTTTGAAATGAACCAACAAGGTTGACGTTCCAAAGTCGAATGGTACATTACGTCCTGCATGGTCCTTTATATAGATCTCCAGGGTGTCAAACGATTTCGTCCGAAGATCGAAGTAAATGGGGTGATCAAAGTGAACCAAAGACATGCTACCGTACTGGGCTTTTGTGTCCACGGGGACCGTGCGGAGCAGTGGGGCGCGCGTGTGCCCGATAATCTGTTCTTCCAGTACATCCATGTAAATAAACATTTGAGAGGGAACTCCCAAACTAATGTCCACAGGTTTTACGCCCAAAATTTCCTCATCTGCAGGGTATGGTCCAGCATGGGCTAGCCCCAGCTGGAGGGCTAGGCGGGGGGAGAAATGGACTTTGGTTTTTTCATTTATGTCAAATGGCATGAACTTAATGCGCTGATCAGGGAGTAGTTTGAAATGTTGTGTCTCCACCACATTATTATTATTTCCTAAGCTTTTAAGAGCATCGCCTATGCCTATGAGAAAGTCGTTTGTTGAACTAAATGAGCCAGGGCGTGCAGAAACAGTATCCACAAAGGTGTTTGACACGAGAGTGATGTCGTTTTCGCCCTGGACTATTGAAACCTGCGTGTGAGTGTCGCACACTTGTAGGTGTGCGAGGGTTCATTCGTACACTTGGCCAATCAAACGTGTGAATTTTCCGAAGAAATTCACACGCTTGAGGGGCCAAATGTACGAATGAATCCTCGCACACCTACAAGTGTGCGACATTCACACACTTGGGTTTCCAGTGTATGTGTGCATTTGTGCAATCGTGTTAGGGTAATGCAACTCCACGAGTGCGGCCTGCCAGCGGCCATGGAGTTCCATGCGCTGCGCCAACTCCGTCTTAAAATGACAGGTAGTGTTGTCAGGATAAACCTCCGGACTGGCGTTACTTGGGAGAAACGCGTAAAAATCCATATTAGACAAGATCTTTATCGAAGATCCAAGAGCGACTCTTTTTCGGATAACCTCTCCAGTGGACGAGATGTTGTCGTTTGCCCTTTGTGCCCTTAGACCGCACTATATATGCGATTTTGAACGCCTCGGGTTTGCTGATTTTCTGAAGCTCCATCTCATAAAACGTGCCCTCAATTGGATCCTTATCGAGGTCTTCCAGCCGGTACACCGGCACCGCATGAGGAATGACCTGAACGATTTTAAATATCTCCTCGCTCCAGTTCCACGTGTAGCCTTTTTCGAAGGCTTGTTTTTCTCTACTGATTCTGACATAATCACCCACTTTAAACTTAGGTTTCTTTCTAGTGTTGTTCATACCGTGGTACAGGTTATTATATACCTCCAGGACCCTGTCAGGTGTGACATCTACGGGGCGCATTTTAATAGAGCGGTGATAAGTATGGTTGTATGCATCCACAATATCGTCCAGCAGTCCATCCACATATCTGTATTGTTCAGTGTACGTGAATCTTTTAAATAATTTTGACTTGATGGTTCGCTGCCATCTCTCCACTATAGAACATTTGATGTCCGGATTATGTGTGTGAATGTATGCAATGTTATTATCCTTAAGAAATTTCTGAAATGTTTTGTTGATGAATTCTTTCCCCTTGTCAGAAAATAGGCGACTGGGTCGTCTGTCAGTACTTCTGAAAATGGTTTGGAACCCCTTAATGATAGACGGACCAGACTTATCTTTTATAGCGACAGCCCAACCGTATTTTGAGAAAACATCAATCACACATAAAATATAACTGAAACCAGCATTATCTTTTTTAAGAGATTGGAAATCGCTTAAATCCGTCTGCCAGCTCTCGTCAATGTTATCCGCATGCGTCACATTACGAGGAAATCGACGCCTAGCCGGTTTGTGTAGTGTGTACGCGTCCTCACCCTCCAAATACTGAGTAATTTTCTCTTTCTTTTCCCCAGTAGCGTCCCAGAGTTTCCAAGCAGAGCCGTAAGACGCAGGGTCAGCGGGCTCGTGATACACGTCCCCAAGATTGCCAGGCATGTTTAGTCACCCGAAATTTTCGTCCAAAGAACCGTATCTCGTCGAGTTACCCTTAAGGACACTGTAAAAAAATATTTTTTTAAATTAATTTTTTTTTTGAAAATGTTAATCCTTTTTTTACAGTGTCAATTTTTGAGGTAGAGTGCCCATTTTCGAACTCGACCGAGCTTTTTGGGCAAGGAAGCTACAGTAAAAATTTCAACTCGATATCTCAACTCGTTCTCGAGTTATCGTGCGAACAGACAGACAGACAGACACACACAGACAGACGGACAATGAACTTTTTTAGCACTCCAGTGGCGTTATAGGCTTCGCTTCGCTCAGCCAATAAGCCAACAGGAAAATAAATTGGAATGAATGATTTTATTATTACAGTGTCAATTTTTGAGGTAGAGTGCCCATTTTCGAACTCGACCGAGCTTTTTGGGCAAGGAAGCTACAGTAAAAATTTCAACTCGATATCTCAACTCGTTCTCGAGTTATCGTGCGAACAGACAGACAGACACACACACACAGACAGACGGACAATGAACTTTTTTAGCACTCCAGTGGCGTTATAGGCTTCGCTTCGCTCAGCCAATAAGCCAACAGGAAAATAAATTGGAATGAATGATTTTATTATTACAGTGTCAATTTTTGAGGTAGAGTGCCCATTTTCGAACTCGACCGAGCTTTTTGGGCAAGGAAGCTACAGTAAAAATTTCAACTCGATATCTCAACTCGTTCTCGAGTTATCGTGCGAACAGACAGACAGACAGACAGACACACACACACACAGACAGACAATGAACTTTTTTAGCACTCCAGTGGCGTTATAGGCTTCGCTTCGCTCAGCCAAAAATGAACATTTCTCTGCAACGACAAAAAACACCTCTGGGTTTTGATCTCAATCTTTTCTTTGTGTCCGAACGGATTTTTTGAACGGTAAATCTTGAAACTTTAACCAGCGTCACACTTTTGGCGTCATTTCAAAGGTTAGCTTAGGTTCGCTTTTATATATTTTTGAAATTTAAAAAAAGATAAAAATACACACCTTGTAGGAAATTTCACGTACTTTCCGGCGCTATCGTTGGATTTGCTCTTAGTCAATTTGTTTAGCTACAACGAGCAAATAAGTGAAAGGATGACACGGCTCTGGCTACCACTTTTAACTATTTCTTATTCCGTTATTGGTTACTTTTGAGAAAAATCCCCATAGGTATCTCAATATTTTGGTATGATCTACCTAGGGGCCCTCCTGTGAGAGGTGCGCAAGCGACTCGGCTGGTAGTCCCCTGGGGACAGAGCAGGCCGGCGCGAGACTACTGGGGATGGGAGGGGGGAGGGGAGGTATGAGAAATTTCGTTAGCTGTCTGCTGCACTGTTCTGCACGGCACTTAGGGCCCCTAACGGCACTAGGGAACCATAACGACGGGTGAACAAACATGGGAGGAGGACTGAAGTGCTCAGTGCCTAAATGCTCGGGATCAAATCGCAAAGGAGTGTCGTTATTCCGATTCCCTAGCAATGCAGCACTGAAGCGCAAATGGCTCGAGGCAATTGGCAGATAATGAGTAATACGCCCATAAATAACGCTCTTACCTTAGGTGGCGGATTAACCATTTTTTCGAGGAGCAAACTGACGATATTTTCGTTTGTTCTGGTTTTCTCGCGACGTTTGTCGACTACCTTGCGGGGCGGGCTGCTATTTAAATTGTTCCTCCGCATTGTGTTTCTCATACTAGTCTCGCGCATGGCGTTTTTCGGGACTCGCGTCTCCAGAGGACTACCAGAGCGCTCTGATTGGCTCTGAGGCGCCTCGCTTGCGCACCTCTCACAGGAGGGCCCCTAGATCTACCTACTCACAAAGTTTGAACGCGATCTGTGACCTGAACCTTTTCTGATTTGATCGGTTGGGAAAGAACCAGCCAGGAGCCAAATCGGATCAGTGAAGTAATAGGCTTCGCTATCGCTCAGCCAATTAACGTCATTGCACTCGGCGTAAAATTCCACTTCAAACGAGCCTACACATAGGGTTCTGTTAAAAAATAATACGAGAGGGCAAAGCTATATAAAGTAAAGGAAAGGGCCCGTTTTGAGCCAGCGCTGGCGCTCGGAAGCGCTGGGTAGATGGGTGGCTGCCGACTATTCGGTGATATTCATCAATATCAAGCGTCATAGTTACCCACTCAACGGTTCATATCGATGAATACCACCGAATGTTCGCTCCCAACCGCCCCTTCCAGCTCTCCCTAGCGCCAGCGCTAGCGCTAGCGCTGGCTTTAAACGGACTTATTCCTTAATTTGATATAGCACAACCACTCGCGAAATCCTGTGTACGAACCTGCGGAAATCTCGATGAAATCCCCAGAAATTTCGTTAAAATCCTCGGAAATCTCGATGACATTCCTTGAAATCTAACTGAGAAATGAAATTTCATTGAAATCTTGTGAAATCTCACGAAGTCTGAGATTAATCTTGTGAAATTTCAGAGAAATCTCTCAAAATCTAAGAGAAACCTTGAGCAATCAGAAATACTGTGTACGCTAGGATGGGAGTGGTTGCCCCCTTCACATAATATGTTAAGAAAATTGGTTATCTTAACAAATTTACTTTGTATACAGTTTATCAGCCCCCCATTAGAGATGGGTATCGTTTCCAAAAGTATCGATATGAAATTTATCGATACCTGATCGTTGTTATATATCGTGTATCGATATATCGACCCTGAATATATCGATACAGTAAAGCGAATAATTAATCGATAAAAACGTTATAGCAGCAATGGAAACAAGCTTTGGGGGAATAAAGCCCACATGATATGAAAAAAAAGGTCTTTGATATCAAAATAGTTAAAGAGGGAAAATGGTCACATATTATATAGATAAGTAAAAAAAACATTAAATTAGTGTTATAAACTGTAAAATTAGTATTATACAATTGTCTTAAACTAAATAGAGTTTCCTCGGCTCTGCTTGCTTGGCCTGACGCCTTGGCTTCGACCCAACCGCCATCGCTTAGCTCTCGCACCAGTCTGTCAGTTTGCAGCCCGAGACTAGACTAGACCAGTACGCAATACACAACGTGATCGGAGCAGCCAAATGCCGTGATTTCGACCCTTAGTTATGTAAAATTTAAACATTTATTTTTATTCGACATGTTATATGATATAGGGGTTTTCGTATCGATACGAACAATTATCGTCAGGCTCCGTATCGATAGAACATATTGATATATCAGATAAAAAATTCGATATTGCGACATATCGATACCATATCGCCCATCTCTACCCCCATCACATGTAGGCTTGTTCAACTCAGAATTTTAAGCTGAAGCCGATGGTTAGCTTTCTAAAGAAATAAGAATGTCCACGTCCACTCAGGAAATAAATCAAAAACCCTGAAATCGAATGCCCTTTCTTTAAATAGCGCATTTAAGAGGTGTAATATCCTACCTTTGTTTTCCCGGCAATACATTTGTGTGACACCTTTGCTCTGAGACTTTGCTGTGAGACTCTTCACTGAAAACGGGGGAATGATGCATGTTATTACGAGAGGATAACGCGGGGTATCGTGCGGTTTTCGTAAAATATCGTTAAAGCAAACTTCTGAAATTTATTTTTGATGACACCATTGGATTCCTCGTAAAATTTCCGTTTGAACGAGCATACATGTCATGGGGTTCCAACCAATAATTTACTGGGATATGATTCTTGTAAGTGTCTTTTTTCGGGTTTGAAACCCCATGACATTTATGCTCGTTCGAACGGAAATTTTACGAGGAATCCGATGGTGTCATCGAAAATAAATTTCAGAAGTTTGCTTCAACGATATTTAACAAAAACAGCACGATACCGCGCGTTATCCTCTCGTGATAACATGCATCATTCCCCCGTTTTCAGTGTTGCACCGAAATTTGGTCTGATGTCTCACCACTTAAATTTCAGTGGACGAATTGCGAAAGTTTCGCTGCAGCCCTATCACATCAGTCCGAGGTATCTGGTAAAGTGCCACAGTTCTTTGCCTGCCTCTTACCTGAGCTGAGCCGCGTGCTTGCAGAGCCTGAGCTACAACACGCGTGTGTCGCAAGGCCTTTAGTATATAGCGCTTCCTCCGTCTCAAGATGATGAGAGCTGTAAAACTGGAAGCGACGCCAAAAACCGTTCGAACAGCAAGGCGGTCGGATAAAGGTTGATCGTCACAGACAAATGCACTGTCCACAGCCGACATCAGCATCAGTCCAATCATAAGCGCGCCCGCAACCTGCATTTTCACAAATGAGCTCAGAATTCTATCCAAAGTCTACTAGATGTTTATTATCAAGTAAAGATTTCGAATCTGCTGTCAGATATTTCAAATGTTAAAGGATTGCTGAGATATAGATGGATCCAATTTGTAATGCACCGGCGGGCCTGCGTGACTTTGCAATTTATTTAAGTATATTTCCAGTAAGAATGAAGCATTTGGATCTGCACCATCGTATTCCTCGTTCTTTTTTTTACTGGTAGGTATTTATGTACGTGAATGACTTTGTCTGAAACACGAGATCTAATTGAAGGAAAGAAGGATTGCAGCGCCGCCGCGGCCCTGCTCGACCCGATCTGGCGGACGAGACATGGTGTCAGCCGTCAGCCTGGCTAGAGTCCTACAGTGGGAGAGAAGCGCGAATGGCGTCCGCCTCATCCGCGCGCGCACATTCTCATACTCCCGGATTCGCTATGTGTAATTTGCCATAGTTTGGGCCCGGGCCTCCCGGGCGGCCCGGGCCCGGGCCTACGTAAACAAACCACAGTTCTCTCCATGCTCTTGCCAGCGCCAGCACAGACGAACTCAGAACGCAGACCCTCGAGAATGTGGCCTGTCTTCGTCTTCTGCTGTGAGCTTGGGTCCGGGCCGGTCCGGGCCCAAACTATGGCAAATTACGCATAGCAAATCGGGAAGTATGAGAAGCGTGCGCGTAACGTTTCAGCCATTCGCGCTTCTCTCCCACTGTAGGACTCTAAGCCTGGCCTGTAGGAGTTGCTACCGGCTAGCTCAAGCTTAGTCAGGGCGGCCGGCAGGGTTGTAAACGCTAAAAGACAATTCGTAAGTGCGTTAGAGATAACGAGACATGGTTAGCGTTAGCGCGATAACCCGGCGCTAAAATTTAAAAAGAAACTCGCGTGTTAACGCTAGTGAAAAGTAAGTTAGTGCCGTTAGCGCTAACGGATTATTTTTTTTACCAAAATACGCTAAAAGGTGGAAGTGGCATATTTTTTATTTTTTATTTTCCATGTGGATTAAATTCAAAATATGATAAACAAAACTACTTTTCAAACAAAAGAAAAACTAGTGAATTTGTCACTATTCAATGACCAATACTGCTTGTTGAGGCTTAGAAGCACAAAACTAGAGGATGGGGTGGGGGAGGGGCGAGACACGATGCGCAAGAGCAAAATCGGGAGCAGATGAAATCGCGGGCGGGCGCGGGCGCGTGTGTCATGTCGTAGCGATTCGGAAAATCGCAGGTAGCGCTAACGCCGCAAATGCGTTAACAGGCCGCATAAACGGCGTAAGTCGTTAACGCTAACAGAAGAAAAAAATTAGCGCGTTAACGCGAACGCTAACAAAAGTGGCGTTAGCGAGGCTAGCGGCGCTAACGCGTTAATTAGCGCCAACAACCCTGGCGGCCAGCTACCTGCTGGGCCGGGGCAGACCCAGTCGTAGGTACGGGCCACCGACCCAGTAATTCGCCCTAACTTCGCCAACTCGACCGCTTTCTGGGCTTACGCGTCTTCACGAGAAAGGCCTGGCGTGTCGCCACCCTCGTTCCACCGTGATTTTATACCTCGTCTTACCCGTGACTCTCGTAGAAGTTGTACTGTTCTAGCCGCCCGACTCTGGTTGCCTTCTCGCCGATCGCCCATGAGGACAAGCCATTCTCTCAAGTAGTTCTCCATGGTCTGTCCTGAAAAAAAAAGCCTTTGACCTTTCACCTTTGTATACACACTAAGGTAGAGCGAAAGGACAGCTTTTTCGAAATCGAAGTTCATTATGGTCGGAAAGTGTGCTCTTAGTGGAGTATATTAACAGTATAAAATTTCAACTTCGTGCGATTTGATCTTCAGCCCCCAATAACGCGTTGAAAATCCGAAAAAACATAGGCAACCCGCAATACGCCGGCCGAGGTGACCCGGTGTTGTCGTAGTGGCATTAATGGTAAGTTGAAACACCATACACTGTTAAAAAAGATGTTGTAAATTAACGACACTGTCGTAGTTAAGTTTGTTAGCAACACATGTCGTAACCCTACAACTACACTGTGAACAAAATTTGGAAATTTCCAAAAAATATCGATCCAAACAGTTTGGAAAAAATATTTTCCAAAAAGTTCTTGGAAGTGACACTTTCTGACTGTTTTTGGAAATTGAAGAACTGTACCGGAAATGCGAAGGTGGACGAGTGTGACTCAAAAGACTCACCAACCGTTTAAAGAACGCATATATTTAAAAAGTTGTAGGAATCTCTTTACGAAAGTCTGGAAGGGTTATGGAAATTTCCAAATAATTCGGAAAATCTATTTTCCAAACAATTTGGATTTCAAATTTTCCAAACTATTTGTGGTACAAATTTTCCAGTAAATTGTTTGGAAATTCCCGAACAAATTTTTTACAGTGTATGTTGTAATCCTACAATATGCATAAAAATTTATGAAACGGAGTTTCCTCTCAAAACAGTGATTTTTTGTTTGCTCTTTTAAAAAAAAATTGTTACATTACAAATTTGTTTGTTTTGGAACGAAATAAGTCGCTATCAAACTTAACTACAATTTTGTTGTAGTGTTACAACTTGGTGGCTGGTAAGAAGTACTTCCTATTGTGGGCCACTATGGGTTTGAACGACATTTGTCAGATTGTCAATGAAAACAATAACTGTTGTTTGCTAACAACATCCTCATCAAGGGGAGTGTCGTTAGCTTACAACTTTTTCTAACAGTGTACTTGGCCCCCCAACCATGGGACACGCCCCACAAGGTCACTATTCTGTTAAAAATAATCGCGAAATTTCACCAAAAGTCGTATAAATTAGCCACATGCGGCTTTTTCGTAATCTTGTAATGATCTTGGTGAAGGAGGGACAGAGAGGTGGGTTAGGGGAGGGGACTGGTAGTTGGGGTTGGGTAGGAAAAGAGGGGGTGTGGTGGGGGGAAGTCGGCTGCCGCGTGGCCGGCAGAGTGGCTTAGATGTCGAAATGTGCCATTTTTGAGCGTTTTTCACCGTTTTTTCAATACCTGGACTCAATTATTCACAAAAAAGGAAGACACACATTATGTTTTGACACTCATACGACTAAGTGAGAGGTCGTATATGCCCTTCACAGTCGTCCGTTTTGCCATATCCCATCGGATTTTGGCCCCATAATACTCGACAGCGGTACTACTACCCGTGCGCGCGACTGCCGGGTCTTAGCCGAGACCAGGCCGCCCTGTTTAGAGACTAGGTAGATGTACGCCAGACCACGTCTCGCGTAACAGGCTTCGCGATATCTCGCGAAACACTGTTACGCTGCGACGCGCCTGCGTACATCTACCTAGGCCTGCGGCGCTGTCAGTATAGATTAAGATGCCATAAAAAATACGCTTGGAATAACGAAACAGTGGGCGCAATAAAATTTCACTCGTGCAGACGGTTCCGGCGATATGCTAGTCTGTGATAAGCGAAAATCTGAGAAATACACAACTCTACGCGTATATTAAGGACTTTTTGTCGAAATTTGACGCTGCAGCGGCTAAACGGTGAGAGATACGGCCAAACGGACGAAATTTCCGTCCGGAGGGTCGCAACTCGTCGAAATACGTTGGCAACGACACCCAACATGCATTTTTAGGACTTTTCTTGTTTTAGTCACGCAGTAGCGGCTAAACGGTAAGAGATACGGCCAAACGGACGAAATTTTCGCCCGTAGGGTCGCAACTCGCCGAGTTACCCCTTAGAACACTGAAAAATAAATATTTATTTTTAAAATTATTTTTTCGAAAATGTAAATTAATTTTTAACGGTGTCAATTTTTGAGCTAGAATCCCCATTTTCGAACTCGACCGAGCTTTTTCGGCAAGGAAGCTACAGTAAAAATTTCAGCTCGATATCACTACTTGTTCTCGAGTTATCGTGCGGACAGACAGACAGACAGACAGACAAACAGACAGACAGGAGCCAAATCTGATCAGTGAAGTAATAGGCTTCGCTATCGCTCAGCCAACAACATGAGTGGCAGGTGATTTTTATTTCAGGTGATATTTCAAGTGATATTTGACAACACGTAAGAATATGGCAAATGAATAACTTGTTAATTTGAGTCTTATACTAGGTAGATGTACGCCAGACCACGTCTCGCGTAACAGGCTTCGCGATATCTCGCGAAACACTGTTACGCTGCGACGCGCCTGCGGACATCTACCTAGGCCTGCGGCGCTGTCAGTATGGATACCGATGCCATAAAAACACGCTCCGAGTAACGAAACAGTAAGCGCCATTTAATTTCACTCGTGCAGACGGTTCCGGCGATATGCTAGTCTGTAAAGCGAAAATCTGAGAAATACCCAACTCTACGCGTATATTAAGGACTTTTTGTCGAAATTTGACGCTGCATCGGCTTAACGGTGCGAGATACGGCCAAACGGACGAAATTTCCGGCCATAGGGTCGCAACTCGTCGATATACCCCGGGAACGACACCCAACATGCCTTTTGAGAACTTTTCGCCCTTAAGTCACGCAGTAGCGGCTAAACCGTAAGAGATACGGCCAAACGGACGAAATTTTCGCCCAGGTGGTCGCAACTCGCCGAGTTACCCCTTAGAACACTGTGAAAAAATATTTATTTTTAAATTTTTTTTTCGGAAATGTAAATTAATTTTTAACGGTGTCAATTTTTGAGCTAGAATGCCCATTTTCGAACTCGACCGAGCTTTTTGGGCAAAGAAGCTACAGTAAAAATTTCAACTCGATATCTCAGCTCGTTCTCGAGTTATCGTGCGGACAGACACACAGACAGACAGACAGACAGACAGACAGACAGACAGACAAACATTGAACTTTTTTAGCACTCCAGTGGCGTAATAGGCTTCGCTTCGCTCAGCCAAAAACTAGGTAGATGTACGCCAGACCACGTCTCGCGTAACAGGCTTCGCGATATCTCGCGAAACACTGTTACGCTGCGACGCGCCTGCGTACATCTACCTAGGCCTGCGGCGCTGTCAGTATGGATAAGGATGCCATAAAAAAACGCTTCGAGTAACGAAACAGTAAGCGCCATTAAATTTCACTCGTGCAGACGGTTCCGGCGATATGCTAGTCTGTGACTAGGTAGATGTATGCCAGACCACGTCTCGCGTAACAGGCTTCGCGATATCTCGCGAAACACTGTTACGCTGCGACGTGCCTGCGTACATCCACCTATTCGCGGCGCTGTCAGTATGGATTAGGATGCCATAAAAAGACGCTTTGAGTTACGAAACAGTGGGCGCAGTAAAATTTCACCCGTGCAGACGGTTCTGGCGATATGCTAGTCAGTGATAAGCGAAAATCTGAGAAATACACAACTCTACGCGTATATTAAGGACTTTTTGTCGAAATTTGACGCTGCAGCGGCTAAACGGTAAAAGATACGGCCAAACGGACGAAATTTCCGTCCACAGGGTCGCAACTTGTCGAAATACCCCGGAGACGACACCCAACATGCCTTTTTAGGACTTTTCGCCCTTAAGTCACGCAGTAGCGGCTAAACGGTAAGAGATACGGCCAAACGGACGAAATTTTCGCCCAAAGGGTCGCAACTCGCCGAGTTACCCCTTAGGACACTGTAAAAAATATTTATTTTTAAAATTATTTTTTGCGAAAATGCAAATTAATTTTTAACGGTGTCAATTTTTGAGCTAGAATGCCCATTTTCGAACTCGACCGAGCTTTTGGGGCAAGGAAGCTACAGTAAAAATTTCAGCTCGATATCTCAACTCGTTCTCGAGTTATCGTGCGAACGGACAGACAGACAGACACACACACAAACATTGAACTTTTTTAGCACTCCAGTGGCGTAATAGGCTTCGCTTCGCTCAGCCAACAAAAATATGACGAAATTTTACAGATTATCTGTTATTATTTTTATTTTTTGTCGTTTTTGTCTGTCTTGAAATACGAGAGTCTGGTTTGAATGCAATTTTTAGCAGATGATACATCTTAGCAAAAAAATAAAATAAAAATAAACTAAAGAGAACTGATGTTTCATCGGCTTGTACTCTCGCAATAGTATAGAGCGGGCCGGGTTGTCACAGTGCGGCGGCGTGTGCAGGCCTGGGGAGGGGGAAGCCAGGCGAGGCTCCTACCCATGGTATTGTTGCCTTGCGGCGCCCGGCGGCGCGGTTCTCCCGAGTGAAAATTATATAGCTAATGGAGGAAAATTTTATTCTACTGTCTTCGACTTCGGATAATATTAACTTTTTCTTTACCATTCACGCTATTTATACTAGGTAGATGTACGCCAGACCACGTCTCGCGTAACAGGCTCCGCGATATCTCGCGAAACACTGTTACGCTGCGACGCGCCTGCGTACATCTACCTAGGCCTGCGGCGCTGTCAGTATAGATTAGGATGACATAAAAAATACGCTTGAAATAACGAAACAGTGGGCGCAATAAAATTTCACTCGTGCAGACGGTTCCGGCGATATGCTAGTCTGTGATAAGCGAAAATCTGAGAAATACGCGTATATTAAGGACTTTTTGTCGAAATTTCACGCTGCAGCGGCTTAACGGTGAGAGATACGGCCAAACGGACGAAATTTCGGCCCAAAGGGTCGCAACTCGTCGAAATACGTTGGCAACGACACCCAACATGCATTTTTAGGACTTTTCTTGTTTTAGTTACGCAGTAGCGGCTAAACGGTAAGAGATACGGCCAAACGGACGAAATTTTCGCCCAAAGGGTCGCAACTCGCCGAGTTACCACTTAGGACACTGTAAAAAATATATTTATTTTTAAAATTATTTTTTCGAAAATGTAAATTAATTTTTAACGGTGTCAATTTTTGAGCTAGAATGTTCATTTTCGAACTCGACCGAGCTTTTTGGGCAAGGAAGCTAAAAACAGACAGACAGACAGGAGCCAAATCCGATCAGTGAAGTAATAGGCTTCGCTATCGCTCAGCCAAAAATGTATTATTTTCAACTAGGCCCTAATAGAAAACGTAGTCCCTGGTTTGTACCTAGATTGTTCCAAAATGGTCCCTAAGTTTGTGGAGGACGGGAATGGGATTTCGTTTGTTTAGAAATCCCTCTGAATTCCCTTTTTAGTAAAGTCCCTCTGAAGTCCCTTTTCTCTCGGATGCATCTATTGGCGACGTTCACAGAACTTAGAGAAGGAAGCTTCGTAGGCCGTTTTTGATGTGTCAGACGACATCAGAGGGTCCGTAGATACAATATACACTACATATATGTATACATGTGCACATACTGGACGTAGTTGGAGACAAGAAGGTGCGTTCTTACGCTTTGCAGTAAAGATTGGTGCTCGCTTGGGGCGCAGACTCGGAGTGTTCAGAGGGACTTCAGAGGAATTTCAGATGCCGGGATATTCTGAAATCCTTAATCCCTAGAATGCACCATCTAGATACTTCGGAGGGATTTGGGATTAGGACTTCGGAGGGATTAGGGATTTGGGACTTCGGAGGGATTTGGGATTTGGGACTTCGGAGGGACTTCGTTTTTTATTAGGGGGATCAGATTGTAATGTCATCTGCTTTCAATTCCAATCTCGATTGGTATTTTTTTATAAATAAAAAATGTATGTAAATGTCTGTAAATTTAAAATTATTTATGGGCAATAAAATGTTATGTCCAAAAGTATAATTTTTATTGGAAAACTAAATAACATATATCAGTCATTGTTTAAAATGTAGATCACATATATCAGTCATCATACAATCATTTGGTTTAGCTTTTAAATTGACTTAGAACCTGTAAATACAAAATACTGTATTATGTTGTTTGTTGAAATACACAAGTTGAATATATTACAATGATAAAATAGTACAATACCTTTTGATATGAATAAGCAGTTGGTTGTGATTATAGTATGATACTTCTATTATTGAATTCACAACAAAAAAATCATTGGTTACAAACAAAAATCCTGCAAGTAAACATAGAAATTAATGTAAGTAATTATGTATTCCCTTTTTTTGTTGTTGAAATGCGAAGCTCACTAAATAATAGTGAAAATAATGCAATACCTTTCATATTGAATGAAATGTTGGTTAATTTTAACAAAATAATGATTAATTAATGAAAAATCTGCAAATTTTCAAAATTGAAATCTTCATTCAGTTTGTTGGCGTTGTATTGGTAAAGATAGTGGACCTGTAAGAAAAACATGTACGAATTAACTTGAAAAGTCAAAATATTTTCAGTTAATTTCATTTCTGGTATTTACTCTTCGATTGACCAGGTGTAAATCAAGTATGGACTTCAGCTGGAAACAAAGAAGTCATTTTAAGTGTTAGTTACTTACTCTTTTTAAGATTTGAAAATAATTGAAGTTAAAAGTGTAACTTACGATCAAAAATTAGATAGTTATACTTTGTTATTTCACTGTCACTTAAAATTTTAGCAACATAATTGTCGCCTACTTGACCATATGATACAACAAACCATTTCTCAGATTTAAGAGCAACCTTAAATTCATTGATGTCTTCCTCAAGCCATTTCTGATAATCACTATCACAGTAAAATTGTAGTTTCAGCCCAGGCTTATATTCGTCTCAAATTTTCTTTGGTGTTTTCAAAAGAGCCACTCGCGGCTGACGTTTTCAGGGAGGACCAGCTTGTCCATCCCCAAGGAAGTGCCACTGACGGGGCTGGGTCTAGCACAAATGCGGTCTTTCGCTGGAAGAACAAAGATAAAGCAGAGGAGTAAGTTGCTGGAAAAGTCCTTACAAAAGGTAAATTATTTTTTTTGAAACGAAGTCGTTCTTTTGTTCCGTCACATTTTTATGCATGGCATTTTTGCATCTCATTGTTATTTTTGGTTTTTATTTTAGGATTCAAGAAGGACATAGATATTTTGAAACTTTCCCCTGAGGTGGAAATTTTGGTAATAGTATACTTTCACGGCTCCGCGGCCTTCAGAAGGGTGTTGTATGTCACTGGATTCAGCTAATCGAGCAGTATTCAGTAGTGTTAGTATTATTTGGGGCTCTTGCCTGGTTTTCCGAGAAATTAAATAAATATATGAGCGGCCCATAACCCCTCCAACCTCCCCTTCAACGCTCTTATCCACGCGCCGACGGCATCGCCCGCAACAATGAGACACTGCGACGGCTACGCTTTCAAATGATTGTTTAAGTTTCGTGTCGTTGAGATGTCTCGAATGATTTTCCCTTCTATTTTAATAGAAGGGAAAATCATCTGGTCGGTGGAGCAGGTCCGTCGCGACCCGCCAGCCTAGTTCATATTTCTTCCGCTAGGGTCGCGCCGCGCGCCGGCGTGTGGATTAGAGCGTTGAAGGGGAGGTTGGAGGGGTTATGGGCCGCTTATATTCATTTAATTTCTCGGAAAACCAGGCAAGCGCCCCAAATAATACTAACACTACTGAATACTGCTCGATTAGCTGAATCCAGTGACATACAACACCCTTCTGAAGGCCGCGGAGCCGTGAAAGTATACTATTACCGAAATTTTATCTGCTGATGATAAAGGCCCTACAGTGGGCACCAGGAAGCAGGAGCTTCATAGGGCCAGGATGAAGCAGCAAAATGCCCAAAAGCATGAGCTGCAGTACAGAGCTGAAGAAATGGTGTCTGGAGGACCAGGTATGTGATGAGGATGAATACCCCTGAATTAAAACAGTAAAACCTACCAGTAAAAACAATGGTTGAAAATATTAATGTATCCTTTTCGGTTTCAACAGCTGACCTTATGGCGAAAAATTTGATGCCTGTAGGAAGAAAAAAGGTGACCATTAAAGTTAGATCCCAAGAGAGGAAGGGTGAATTGAAGGCAATGGAGGTTGGCATGCTAAGCATGTCTGAGGGCCCTGGAAAGGTAATAACTCAGCTGAGGAAAATTTCAGAATTCTGTTTCACTGCTCGCATTCAGTGTCCCGTGAAACCTATGCCCTATAAGATTTGTGTTGGTGGCTTGTACAATCCTAATAGATTCCCCTTACACAGCCACATGCACTGTAAAAACCTTGCGAAGAAATTGTGTTCGTAAGCGTTCGTAAGCGTTCGTAAGCTGCGAAGCATTCGGCTGCTTCGTATTACGAAGCATTTTCTTCGTAGTGTACAAACAAATTTCTTCGTAAGGCAGGGCTTGCGAAGAAAATGCTTCGTATTACGAAGCCTTGCGAAGCAGCCAAATGCTTCGCAACGTTACGAAGAATTTTCTTCGTAAGGATTTTACAGTGTGGGACTAGTAAAGTTTGTATACATTCTGTACATGCTCATAAGGCACCTTACATTGCCCGTACACGTTGCTTGCAAGAACCCTTTAGGCGTATCACGTGACATGTAAAGACCTTACATATGTGTAATGTGCCTTATAGGTGATCTATTGTGAGTTTATAGGTATATCTAGTGCTTCCTTACAGGCTACCGTATGTGAGCCTTAGAGGCTCACTCCGGAAACACGGCATCCTATAATGAACGTACACGTGATCTTTGTGACCTCTCTTATGTCTTATAAGCGGCTTAGAGGGCTCATGTGTTTGTGTATAGTCGTCTTACAGTTCACAAGTAAGCATACATCTTGTCCCTTTTACAACGTATAAGGACGTAGTAGTTTATACGTATACGCTACGAGCAAGCAGACCAGGCCTGCTCTACAAAAATATGTTTCGCAGTGAGTCGGCGGGAAGGCACTCGAGAAGGTAATTTTAACACGTCCTCTGCCCCAGTCAACAAAGCGTAGTCTTGAAAGCCTCCTGAGTACTACACGGTTGTGATGTGTGACGTCCTACCCGGGACGTCCCACAGTACTTCCAAATGCAACATTTTTTGAGCCTGAACAGATGATCAGAACGTCCCACCATTAGGTCCTGAGTGGGTGCTCCTTATCACGTCCCGGGAAGTACGTCCCGAGGATGACCTAGCAGGATCTGTTCAGAATCCGAACCCTGAGTTACTTTAGTGGATTTTGAGGACGCCGCACATATTGGCATGTTTCCCGAATGCATCCATTAATGGATGCCGCATCCATCTCCACCAAAATTTCATGAAGCACATCCATGCCAATTCCCATCTCAGAGATGCTTTCTCGAAAGCAGATTCGGACGAAGGTTTGACTATCCTGTATCGCATGCACTCGAACGGGCGCTTCGCCTACTCGCACTGCGCACGGCGCTAACACGCACATTATTTTATTTGTGTTTATTATGTTTATATTTATTATGTTTGTTGGCTGAGCGATAGCGAAGCCTATTACGCCACTTGAGTGCTAAAAATGTTCAATGTTTGTGTGTCTGTGTGTGTGTGTGTGTGTGTCTGTGTGTGTGTGTCTGTGTGTGTGTCTGTCCGCACGATAACTCGAGAACGAGTTGAGATATCGAGTTGAAATTTTTACTGTAGCTTCCTTGCCCAAAAAGCTCGGTCGAGTTCGAAAATGGGCATTCTAGCTCAAAAATTGACACCGTTAAAAATTAATTTACATTTTCGAAAAAATAATTTTAAAAATAAATATTTTTTTACAGTGTCCTAAGGGGTAACTTGGCGAGTTGCGGCCCTTTGGGCGAAAATTTCGTCCGTTTGGCCGTATCTCTTACCGTTTAGCCGCTACAGCATGACTTAAGGGCGAAAAGTCCTAAAAATGCATGTTGGGTGTCGTTTCCGAGGTATTTCGACGAGTTGCGACCCTTTGGGTGGAAATTTCGTCCGTCTGGCCGTATCTCGCACCGTTAAGACGCTGCAGCGTCAAATTTCGACAAAAGGTCCTTAATATACGCTTAGGGTTGTGTATTTATCAGATTTTCGCTTATCAGACTAGCATATCGCCGGAACCGTCTGCACGAGTGAAATTTCCTTGCGCCTACTGTTTCGTTACTCAAAGCGTATTTTTTATGGCATCCTAACCCATACTGACAGCGCCGCAGGCCTAGGTAGATGTACGCAGGCGCGTCGCGGCGTAACAGTGTTTCGCTAGATATCGCGAAGCCTGTTACGCGAGACGTGGTCTGGCGTACATCTACCTAGTATTTATTATGTTTTGTATTTTTTGGTTCATGGCTTAATGAATTTTTGGTCCTTTCTATGCTGCACCCGGACATGGTTTGCGATGGCTTCCTCACCATCATGGAGCATAAAGACAAGACCTGGCCATCAGCTTTTACTGATTTTGCGGGTTATGTGACAGACACCTGTGTGTCGGACTGTGCACGGTGAGCGTTACCAGCATTTACCAGTACGCGTGTAGCAGGATGAACAAAACCCTGACACTTTACATTTGTCTACAGGTACCCTCTTGTGGGCTGCTACACCTGATAGTGGCCCGCCCACAACTAACGCCGCAGAGAGTTTCCAACGACATTTTCATGGCCAGTTCCGCGGGGCGCATCTCAACATTCATCATCTCACAGAATCACTAACACCAGAATTAAGTCTATCAAAAGAAAATTGAGACCCACAGGTACAAGAGAGGCAGCAAAGGGCTAGGGTTGCATACAGCCAGTTGGTAAGGGGGGAGATTAAGGGGGAGTTACTGTGCGAACAGACACACTACACAGACACACAAACAGACGGACATTGAACTTTCTTAGCACTCCAGTGGCGTAATAGGCTTCGCTTCGCTCAGCCAATAAAATTTAAGTAGATGTTCGACTAAAGGTCCTGTTGAAGTTCTACAGAAATAAGACCAGTTGTTCTGCTTACATTCTTCATAGAAATTCCATGGAAGGTCTTGTAGAAGTTTTATAAATCTGGAAGTAGATGTTCTACGGTGATTTAAGTAATATAAT
The DNA here is from genome assembly GCA_033675135.1 of Frankliniella intonsa. Taxonomy (NCBI): domain Eukaryota; kingdom Metazoa; phylum Arthropoda; class Insecta; order Thysanoptera; family Thripidae; genus Frankliniella; species Frankliniella intonsa. Next base: position 324,581 of record JAWJED010000039.1, on the reverse strand, counting down.
CTATCACAGTAGTCCTAGCTCCAACACTGATTTTTGATCACTATAGCTGTGAATGTTTTCAATGAAATATTAAGGTTGTTTTTTTATTTGTGTAGGAATATTGTACCAAAATGGCTAAAAAACCAAAACGGCCTTATTCGTTTGATGGAAGGAATTATGATGATTGGGCTTTCAGAACCAAGGCTTATCTTCATAAAGAAAATATGTCGGAACTGGTAGAACTGATTTTGAAACCTTCCTAAAAACCGCGCACTTGATGATGGTGATTCTGATAGAGTTCGAAAAATGAAATCAGAAATCAAAGTGGAGTTCATTCAAAAGAATAACTAGGTAGATGTACGCCAGACCACGTCTCGCGTAACAGGCTTCGCGATGCTTCGCGATATTTCGCGAAACTCTGTTACGCTGCGACGCGCCTGCGTACATCTACCTACGCCTGCGGCGCTTTCTGTATAAATTAGGATGCCATAATTTCGAAAATTATTTGAACCCCTGTCGTCTAGTGATGTGCGAAGTGCCTTTCTCAAAAGTCGAATCGAATCGAATTTCTAAAAATTTTCCCGAATCGAATCGAATCGAATCACATTTTTTCCCCCGAAGCGAATCGAATGGAAGGTCCCCACTTCAAATCTGAATCGAATCGAATCAATTCAAATCACTTAAAAGGCATTAAAATTTATACGCAACGCTCTGCAGAGATAATTTGTACGAGGGATGTAGATGTTATATTACTTTTATCTGTGACGAATAACCACAACTTATATCCAGAGTCACGAGCTACATTTTTTTTAGGCCCCCGTTAGGGGTGCCTATTGCTCACGCCAGTGAGTTTTTTATTTCTTCTTGACGATGGCCCCTTATGGCCGCAGCCGTTTGTGTCTATACGATTCGCATCAAATTTAAATGAAAAATACTAGAAAAAATTAGGAATTTTTTGAAATAGTCCTGAAGTCAAACTGTTCGGCCAAATTTGCATAAAATTAGTTTGCATTCGCTGTTTCCATGGTAATTACGAGCGGAGCAGCAAGGCCGAGCCGGGCCGGGGAAGGCTCTGACCAATAAAATTATTTCGCGGTTTTTCCCGACCAATGAAAACGATCACTTGTTGCTTTGTACCTCGATGTCCAAAAGTTTCTAGGAGAGAGTGGTCACGTCAGAATCGCAGCAGTTTCGCGCCGTGCAAAAGGATGCACCACCACGACAGTTTCGAACGCGACCACTAGCTGCCGGCAGCGGCTCCTGATTGTTGGCAGGGACTGTAATACCGCCTTCCAATAATTTTATTTGAAAGTGGGCGGGGCTTCTAACAATACCGCCAACCTAAGATTCAGACCTAAGTTCATGTTTTCAGTAAATGGTTTAAATTAGTGCGCCTATGTGTCCGTATGTTTCTGCGTAAAGGCTTTTATAATTGTTTGCTAAACGCCTGCAACATTCTTTGACTTCTTTTCCAAATTTATTTTTTTTAAAGAATATTTAACGTTTCATTCAGTGGCCAGCAGAAGAGCGTTGTTGATAGCCAGTTCTGCTGGGCGACATTTTGTGTTGCAGATCTGTAGCTCACGAATATCATGATGTTTTGACTTTCACAAACAGTTTTGACATGATATTTTAAAATTCTATCTTATTTTAAGGTAAGTGTTAAAACCTAGGGGGCCGTTTAACGCGTTAGCGTTAGAATTTTTTCTCCTGAGGAAATGGTTAGGCGAGATGGTTGGGCGCAGGCGCGCTGCTTCAAACTCGAACGTGGAGAAATTCCTGTCTTCGAATCCATCGATATCGAACCTGATTGGTTCGGATTCAAACCGAATCGAAGGGGTACTGATTCGATTCGATTCGTATTCGAAGGATTCGCACATCACTATTGTCGTCAAATCGGGGAACGCCACTGAATAGGGTATTTCGGACAAGCCATGAGGCGGAAGCAGAACTGAGAAGCGGTCGCCAGATCCACCTCTGCCTGTAAACTGCGCATGCGCAGTATGCTCCGCACCGCTCCGTTCGCCTCCCCCACTTCACCCCGCGCTAGAGGCGGGGAAGGAAGCGACTACTGTACAGACAGTCTCGTTTCCGGTGCGCCGCTTACCCGAAATACCCTATTGCGCTGAAAAGACCGTTCTGACGATGTACGGAACGGGGGAATTCGGCATTGTCGATAGGTGTTGGAACTTTTGAGTTATGCCCTTGCTGACTGGTTCAAATACGATTCGGGAAACAAAACAGTGGGCACCGTTGAATTGCACTCGTGCACACGGATCCGGCGATATGCCGGTCTGTTATGTGCGGAAATCTGAGATCTACACCACTTTACGGGCATATTGGCGACTTCTTGTCCAAAATCAACGCTGTTACAGCAAAACTGTGAGAGATACGACCAAACGGATGAAATTTCCGTGCAGAGGGTCGCAACTCGTCGAAATATCCCGGAAACGACATCCAACATGCATTATCGGGACTTTTCGCCCTTAAGTCACGCTGCAGCGGCTAAACGGTAAGGGGTACAGCCAAACGGACGAAATTTTCACCTAAAGGCCCACAACTCTTCGAGTTACCGTTTGTAAAACAATAAGATTTTTAAAATTAATTATTTCATGTAAATGCTAGGTAATTTTTAACAGCGTCAATTTTTGAGGTAGAGTGCCCATATTCGAACTCGTCCGAGCTTTCTCGTTCAAGGAGCTTCAGTAAAATTTTCAGGTCGATATGTGAACTCGTTCTGGAGTTAGCGTGCCAGCAGCTACACAGACAGACAGACAGGAGCCAAATCGGATCAGTGGAGTAATAGGCTGATTAAATTTAAGCAAGCAAAGATTTGTATGTTTTAAAATATTTATCAAAGTAACAACTTAAAATTGTGAACGTATTTTATTGTCAGGAACATGGTTTGTGATTTGCATAGATTTAACAGAGGCCCACTTCTGATTTCCTGTAATAGATAACCGGTTCAGAATCAAATTGAAATAATCAAATAAAAGCACAAACAACAGAGAAACCGAACACCGGTTATCTTACCCTTGAGTGTAGGAGGGGGAATGGGAGTTGGACTGTCATGTATTCTTTTAAAATCTTCAAAGTACCGCCATTTCAAAGTGGCCAAGATGCCAGTGGGAGGTAACTTCATGAACTACATGGTGTCATATTTAGCACGGCACACCTCCCACGACAGAGGATGCCCTTCCGCTCCCATGGCATTTGAAATATCTTTCTATGTGGAAATGGCGACAGGCTCCTTGACAATATCCTCCCTCCTACTCACAAATTGACTCACTAACAGGGTTGTTGTCTCTGCTTGTAAGTTTAAGGAGATTTGCGATACAGAAGACTTTCTTCTTCCTAGTGTAGTGGGAGGTGTCTTTGGCAAACATATCTTTAGACCGTTTGCTGAACAGAAAACATAAGATAGTTATACAAATACAAAGGAAATAAAAGTATAAATCGATACAAGGTTTAATTTCTCGCCAAATTTGAGGCTTTTCTTGGCAGATCATAAGGGGAGACTATACTGAAAAAATGGCAGTTTTCGGCCAAAAAATCAAAAATGTGTTGTCCATGAAAAAACTTTCTTTTGACCTTCCTTTATCCACCACAAGTCAGGTTTTCGCTCAAAAATTTTTTTAGCCTCTATAAGAGCCAATGGGGTAAAGGCCTGCGTCGGTCAGATTTGAGCATAATAGGGTATTTCGCTGAATCTCGAAACGGAAGTAAGAAGTCGACAAGAAGTACTAAAACACGGGCGAGGGGTGAAGAGGAAGGCGGAAACGGAAACGGTTCCACCTCCCCTCTTGCCTTTGTTTTAGTACTTCTTGTCGACTTCTTACTTCCGTTTCGAGATTCAGTGAAATACCCTATTGGCAGAGCGAAGCGAAGCCTATTACGCCACTGGAGCGCTAAAAAAAGTTCGTTGTCCGTCTGTCTGTCTGTCTGTGTGTGTGTCTGTCTGTTCGCACGATAACTCGAGAAAGAGTTGAGATATCGAGTTTAGGGTTGGGTAGATCGAAATCGAATTTCGAATATATTCGAATAATCGGTCTCGAATAGTTTACTATTCGTGATCGAACTTCAGCTATCAAATAGTTCGAGAGTTCGAATAGGCATTTCGAATATTCGAAAAGGTTCTGCAGCTGGGTTTTTCGGTAATTTTGTTCATTTCAAGATAAATGTGATTGTTTACTTTACAGTAAGGATTATATTTTACACTACATACTTAAGAGTTTTTACTAAAACACTAAAATATTTCATTTAGGAGTTTCTAGATTTTATTTTAACCACAATTTTGGCATTTGTTTCATCAGTTTTTACAAATTTCGGACGACTTTTGACAAAGGTTCGAACTATTCGAATATTCGAATATCAGTTTCGAATATCGAAGCCTGATCGAATACTTCTTTCGATCACTATTCGGTATTCGATATTCGAGAAATTGTTTCGATCGGACAACCCTAATCGAGTTGAAATTGTTACTGTAGCTTCCTTGCTCAAAAAGCTCAGTAGAGTTCGAAAATGGGCACTCTACCTCAAAAATTGAAACTGTAACGAAATGATTTACATTTTCCAAATAATAATTAATTCAAAAAAGTATTTGTTTTACAGTGTCCTTAAGGGTAACTCGACGAGATGCGACCTTTTGAACGAAAATTTCGTTCGTTTGGCCGTATCCCTTACCGTTAAGCCGCTACTGCGTGACTTAAGGGCGAAAAGTCCTAAAAATGCATGTTAGGTGTCGTATCCGGGGTATTTCGACGAGTTGCGACCCTGTGGACGGAAATTTCGTGCGTTTGGCCGTATCTCGCACCGTTTAGCCGCTTCAGCGTCAAATTTGGACCAAAAGTCCTTAATGTACGGGTAGAGTTGTGTATTTCTCAGATTTTCGCTTATCACAGACTAGCATATCACCGGAATCGTCTGCACGAATGAAATTTGATGGCGCCCACTGTTTCCTGTTTCATTACTCAAAACCATACTGATAGCGCCGCAGCGTAACAGTGTTACTCGAGACGTGGTCTGGCGTACATCTACCTAGTATATACTAGGTAGATGTACGCCAGACCACGTCTCGCGTAACAGGCTTCGCGAAATTTCGCCAAACACTGTTACGCTGCGACGCGCCTGCGTACATCTACCTAGGCTTGCGGCGTTGTCAGTATGGATAATGTTGCCATAAAAACAAGCTTTGAGTAACGAAACAGTAAGCACCATTAAATTTCACTCGTGCAGACGGTTCCGGCGATATGCTTGTCTGTGATCAGCGAAAATCTAAGAAATACACAATTCTACGCGTATATTAAGGACTTCTTCTCCCTCCAAATTTGACGCTGCAGCGGCTTAACGGTGCGAGATACAGCCCAACGGACGAAATTTCCGTCCGCAGGGTCGCACCGTTTAGCCGCTGCAGCGTCAAATTTGGACAAACAGTCCTTAATATACGGGTAGAGTTGTGTATTTCTCAGATTTACGCTTACCACAGACTAGCTTATCGCCGGAACCGTCTGCAAGAGTGAAATTTATTGGCGCTTACTGTTTTGTTACTCGAAGCGTTCTTTATGGCATCCTTTTGAGCGAAAATTTCGTCCGTTTGGCCGTATCTCTTACCGTTTTGCTGTTACAGCGTTAAATTTGGACAAGAAGTCGCCAACATGCGCGTAAAAAGTGTATCAATCAGATCGGCATATCGCCGGAACCGTTTGCACGAGTGCAATTCAATGTTGCCAACTAATTTATTATTCGAATCGTATTTGGACCAGTCAGCAAGGGCATAACTCAAAAGTTCTAACATTTAGTGACAATCCCAAACTACCCTTTCCCGTACATGGCCAGAACGGTCCTTTCCAGTGCAATTCAATGGCGTTCCCTGATTTGACGACAAGGGTTCAAATAATTTTCGACAATATAGCATCCTAATTTTTTAGACGGAAAGCGCCGCAGGCCTAGGTAGATGTACGCAGGCGCGTCGCAGCGTAACAGTGTTTCGCGAAACATCGCGAAGCCTGTTACGCGAGACGTGGTCTGGCGTACATCTACCTAGTATCTAAAGGCTCTACCAGCACATTAGGGACGTTGCCTTCTGCATTCATTTTGTCTCTACACTCTCTACAAACCTCTGAAACCTATATGGTCGTAGTTCGTGGAGGCTTCGTACAAGGTCGTAGTTCGGAGAGGTTTCCTATAAGGACGCAATTCGTGGTGGCTCCGTTCAAGGTCGCAAGTTCTCCGAAGTCGGTTCCGAGATAAAGCGATTTTAAGATTTTGAGTTGCATTGCGGCTTATGGACGGCTGGTTTTTCAAAATCGAATAACTTTTGAACCAACCAACATTTGAGAATGCGGTTTGGACTAGTCGATAGCTTTTCCTTTCCAAAACACTTAAAAACTGAAAATTTCTAAAAACCACACTTCTACCTTCAACGACCATATAGGTTTCAAGTGTTGAATTGTTCCAGGAAATCACCCTCAGGTCTCTGCCTTTTTTTGGACGCTCAAGGCGCAACGGATTGCTGCATTTTTCCTTTTCAGCAAGAAAATGGAAATTTTGAAGAAAGGCTAATTTGTGCTTTGAACACACGCTCTTGATCTTCTTCGTTCCAGATCTGACAGAAAGTAATATTGCTTCTTTACTTGAAAAATCTTCGACCTCCGTCACTTCTTCTGTACACACCTCCACAAGTTGAGCTCCAATGCAACATGACATTTTAAAGCAAAATTCTCCTACAAGAGAATAACACGCCTCCTACAAGCTCAAAGAGAACACTCACCTCCTCTCTCAAGTCAACAAATCGTCACTGGCAATAACGGAGTGCCAATAGTGCTGTGGTCGTTTACATAACCTCTGGGTAAGGATGTCTGCTAATCAATTCAAAGGGCGTGTCTAGTTAAGGCTCACCGACTCACTCACTCGCCTTCGTTCGCCCAAGTGTTCCCACTGTTCCCACCCTCGTCGTTCTCGCCGCTTCGAAATATCCTTCTGTATCGCTTGAATAAACGCACAATAAAATGGTTTTCTGTACTGTCACTCACTCCGAAATAGAAAAACTACTAGCGTCACTTTAAAAATAAAAAAAAGTATGGAATATTGTCGCATTTGCCCTCGGCGGTCGAATAAGAAAAAAGTATGGAATATTTTCGCATTTTCCCTTGGCGGTAGAATTAGTGAATGCATGCACTAAGCACAAATGCAAAAATGCAAAAATCTCAAAAGAGGTATCTAAAACACTCGCAACTTTCTTAGTGAGGAGTGGGCCATCATCTTGTTCATCAATTTGCTCAGTTATCTCAAAAAATTCAATTTGTGTTCCATGAACTCCACTCCATTACACATGAGCAGTTTCATGACCATTGCAGCTGACGACAACTGAAAAAGAAGTAACAGGTGAGAACCAGCAAAGTGAAACTAATACTGAACATGTTAAATCGTGGTACAAACCTTAATAACATTTGATTTGTTTCTGGACAATACAACACCAATGACGCCTTCCTCTTCTCTCTCCTTAAGCTGGAGACTTTCCATGGTAGAATGAAGAAAGTCGACAAATTGAATCTGGAAGGCACATAGACATGAGAGTAAATACTATTGTGTCAAATCAATGTCACAAGAAAAGCTGAACACTCTTGGTCCGTACCTCATTGAATTGAGGAGGTGGAGGTACGTTGTAAACTTTCACTTTGAATGTGTCACCTTAGGTTTTCATGAAAAATACAAAAGCCTGCTGTAAATTGTGTGTAGAGCACATGTTTTGCTCAAGAAATTATACAGTTGTACACTTACTTCGCTTTCTTTTCCTTGCCATGGAGGAAGATTCAAATGACTGCATGGAAGAAGAAGGAGTACAAGATAAAGAAGAACCAGTGGGTGATGGTGTTTTAGCAGTACTAGCAGTAGGTCGTTCGAGATCCAAAATCCAGGTTTCATTAATATATTCAGCCTTGATGACATAAGCCGTAACAGAAGACATACCATTGTGGGCTTCATGAGGTCTCAACAAGTCACTCGCCCGAAGAAGTAAATCATCTGTAACAAATGGAAGATGAGATGAAAGATGCTACGACGGTACAAAAGGAAAACTCAGTCAACCACCATACATGTCATGTTTTTCATCAAGACATCTGGTATAGAAACGTAGTAAACTAGATTGTCATCAATAGTAATGTTGATTAGAGACATTGTAGACCTAATCTTAAAGAGACTAAAAAATTAAAGATACAGCGCAAAGCACTTAGCTGACACACAAGCCAAACACCAGAACCACATTAACAAATGAGAACAGGAGGCAACTCACCTCTCTTCTTATTACCTTCGGTCACAGCCAGAAAAATCCATCGTTTTAAAAAACGCGGTCAAAAGCTTGTCGCCTGTAATTGACAGTACTAACTATTTACCTCTCACACTTACCTGAGTACCAGTGTACCGTGCCTTTTTTGTGTGAAGTGAAGCCCAAAGGTACCGTTGTAATAACTCAATAAAAACGGTCCACGCCTAACCATTTAAATAGTAACAACCCCTTTTTTCCCACTATAGCCGTGCGTAGCCTGGCAAAAGTCTGCATGACTTTTGGCGCTTCAAAGTTTGTTTTGAAATTTGAAACGACGGCGCTGCTGGTCGTCTGCTGGTGACCGTGACCGGTCTATTCTTTTGTTTCGACGCCAACATCGCGAAACGAATTGCGATGCATAATTCGACCGCCAAGGGCAAATGCGACAATATTCCATACTTTTTAAAATTTTTAAAGTGACGCTAGTAGTTTTCTATTTCGGAGTGATAGTGCAGAAAACCATTTTATTGTGCGTTTATTCAAGCGATACGGAGGGATATTTCGAAGCGGCAAGAACGACGAGGGTGGGAACAGTGGGAGCACTTGGGCGAACAAAGGCGAGTGAGTGAGTCGGTGAGCCCTAACTAGACACGCCCAAACAAAACGAAATAGGAGTTTGTTGAAATATTTTTTGTTCCTATGTTCAGTGATGAGATATCAGGAAGTTATTTTATGTTGCTTGTACTGTCAAGCACACATTAGTTTTATTCCCCCACCAGTACACACCAATGTTTACCACTGTTGATAAAATTAATTGTTTAAACATGGTAGTTAGGTTCAGAGACCGGCATCCGCTCCCGAACGCTGCTCGTTCTTGCTCGCCCGGCGCTGCTTCCCATCCCGTCCCATCCCGCCCGCTCTCGTCCCGTCCCGCTCGCTCCCGCTCGCCGAGACCCGAGCGTGTCAACGGGTCCCGTCTGCTGGCCAGGCGTGGCGTAGAGTGGCGCGTAGGCGAAGTCAGCCCAGCGCTACGCTATGCCACGCCCTCAGGTGACCGGCAGGCGAGACTCGGACACTCAAACGGGTCCCATTCGTTCGGGTGCATTCGGCAAGGTTCGGCACATCTTCAGCTGGAGCCTCGGCTTTCCCGCTCTGTCTCTCTCGCACAGCCACACTGAAAAGCCTATAGTGAGCATTGCACGCTTAAGTTAGAGTGAGCATGGGATGCACGCTTTAGTTAGAGTGAGCATGGCATGCACGCTTAAGTTAGCGTGAGCATCGGGATGCTCACTCTAACTTAAGCAAGCATCCCAATGCTCACGCTAATTGGAGTGTGCATTCTCCCCACTGAGAAAGGTACAAATTAGCGTGAGCATTGGGATGCTTGCTTAAGTTAGAGTGAGCATCCCGATGCTCACGCTAACTTAAGCGTGCATGCCATGCTCACTCTAACTTAAGCGTGCAATGCTCACTATAGACTTTTCAGTGCACTGCAGCAGCGGCGGGCGACAGTGGGACCCGTTCGGGAGTGGATGCCGACCTCTGGTTAGGTTAAAGTAGTATCAGACAGAATGGACAGCTAGGTGCATGTGCTTTCAGACACACTTTTCAGACTTACAGTGATATACTTAAGCGATTCCATCAGATGAGAGAAGTTTCCAGGTTCGGTATTTTTAGCAAGCAGGCCCGCCCTTCCGCCAAACGACGTTGCCACCTCCGCTTTGCTAAGCTGGCAACTCCGTTCGGCAGGGGGCGTGCCTCCTTGGCCTGCCGGCGGCGTTCGGTCGGGCCTTCGGCCCGACCTATAAGTCTGAGGGCGTATTCTTGGCTATTCAGTTACAGCAAATATTTTTTCGTGGAGTTCCCGGTTGATTCCGGAGAGCACTGCCCGGTAGCTGTGTTCCGCCACGACTTTTTAGGTTATGTGCTGCATTCTAAGATTAAACACGATGTTCGATGATAAAATGATGGAAAACTGATAAAAAATCAAAGCTGAATAGGTGCCAGCTTTATTTTTATCTGCCGGACACGCAGAACATGTAAAATAAATAATTTGTGAAATGTGGAATTCTGTCGACTTGCGTTCTGCGCATGCGTCACACAAAACCAGGAATATTTCCGAAAACAACCGAGAGCTTTACGGTAAAATGCTTGCTGTGGTTATAGGGCCTACGGCCCCTACGGGCATTCCTTTCGGTAACATTATAAGTTTGTATCGGTGAACCACCGAGACTACAGCCCTCCCTTCTGCTTTGAAAGCGCTGGCAGTTGAAGATTTAAAGAGCCGTGTATTGAAAGCGGTTACTAATTCCGCACAGCGCCCAAAATTTCGGTTTATGGGGCTGCAAAATTACGCAAAACGGTAAAAGCCTACACGGACGAAATACCCCTTAGACTCGACGAGATACCCCTTAGACGACCATAAGATTTTGATGAAAACCCCCTTTTTTTTTATTCACGCAATACTCTAATATTTTTTTCAGTGCCTTAATGAGGGTTGGCAGGAGATCCACCAGGTTTCGGTAGCCTGGTTTCGGTTGCCAGGTTTCGGTAGCCAGTAGTAACCCCTAAGATCCCCTAAAAATCTCAACTCCCTAGCTGAACTCCTTCCAGTGTATCAGACGACAGACGGACAGACAGCAGATCGATTGCAAAGCCCGCTCTTACGCTTTTTCAAAGCAGAAGGGTTGGCTTTAAAATAATGGAGTAAAAAAAAAAACAACTGTACTAACAAAAATAGCTGGAACCAAACCAAAATAATAATGTGGAAAAGAATAAGTTTTGGGAAGAATGACTGAAAAAGTATCAACTGACACATTACTCTGGCTGTAGTTTATGGTTGTATGAGGTAGCTTCAAGGTTAGTCATGACTTCCTCGCGCTCCTTGTACTCCTCGTTAGGGATTTGCTAGGTTGTGTACTCTTCTCTGAGACATTTCGTAGTTTTTGTTCACTGGCTACTTGACGACAATGTGACCAGCTCTAATTTGTGCGTGGACTTAGTGCAAGTCATAACTCCTCGTCTCGGACTTCCTCTATTCTTCTTACAGGTTATGATCAGTTCTTTTGTACTTGACTTAGGTGTAGTAAAATATGGAAACTTACCGTAGTATATTAGGGTAACAGTTAATTTTAAACCAATTACAGGAATAAGTGTATCGCCCCTTGTCCCTGCTGCTCGAGCTGTCATTTGAGGGAGTTCTGAAACCTGGCATTTGTGAAAAGAGTAGACTGAAGTTTAAAGGTAAGAGCATCATTGTTCATTTCATAGTAGAGCATGAATTTACTTAAGAAAAATATGCACATAATATTTAAGAATAGGTAGATAACCTCTAATGAAAAATAACATTGTAGGCTAGGGTAAACATTAAAAAGCTCAAAGGAAAGCAACGACCTTTCCAGGTGTTGGCATGGTGGACCACAAGCATCTTCTGGAACTTCGAGTGCCATCCTTCCACAACGTTGGTTGTCCTCGCGACGTTTCCAGTAGCCTGCTCGTAGACGTTCCACAGCTGGAAAGGGAAACTGTGGGAGGACAGCACGTCGACGTCGCAGGTTACGGTGGCCGCGGATGTAGGTTGCCTCCAGGCTGTTGGTGACGGAGAGGACACGGTCGTCGCACTCCGCGACGATGGTGTCGAAGGTGTCTTCCAGGTCAGCTTAAGGTACGAACGGGAGCGCCATGAGCGTCTGACAGTTTGCGGCTCGTTCTCAGCGTTGACGTACAACACCCGAAGTCCGTCGTTGACTACCTACAGAGCAACGGAAAATTTCCAGTAACGGCCCTGCCTGCAGTGTGGCTGGCCAGCACGTAGGAACCTACGGGAAAAATAATTACCTGACGCCACAGCGACTGGTTGAAATGGAAGAGGCAGCCCTTGTGCTGGACGTCAGGGAACATGGCGCGCTGGACATTGATGGCGGCCAGCTCGAAGTCCGTCATCATGATGCGCATGCGGAACCTCGCGCCGAGTCGTGCAGCCTCCTCGGTGATGGCCTCCCAGATGCGCTGGTACGTTGCCTCGTTCTTGCGCACGCACAGGCAGAAGACCAGCGGGAAAACGTACCGTCGGGACGCCACGTCCGTGACCAGGCCGTGGACTGTGTAGAGTTGTCCAAACTGGTTCGGGAGACAATCTCGCTGGCGAACAGCACCTTCAGGCTCTCCTCAGCCGCGAAGACGACCACACGATCAGGATCACCTGGACCTGAGTCGAACAGCAGGAAGCGCGTGCCACGCTTTGTGCTTGTGTAGGGGGAGTCGAGGACGATGTCCTGGAGCTCCTGCACTGTTAAAAAATATGTCGTAAATTTACGACATATTTGTAATTAAGTTTGTTAGCAACATATGTCGTAATTTTACGAGCATGTTGTTATCTAACAATATTCTTAAAATTTTCTGCAACAGATTTTTCAGTTGGAAAAGTGCGTGTTCCCAACCAACATAATAATGTTGGTTTTATTAAAACGACATGTGTTGTTAACAAACTTAACTACAATTATGTTGTAAAGTTACAACATGCTGATAAGTTTTCATTTCGGTATAGACGAATACGGTTGAAATAGAAAGTCTTTTGTCACTTATACAAACAAAACAAATATTGTTGTAAACCAACAACACAGCCATCACGGGCAGTGTCGTCAACTGACAATTATTTTTAACAGTGTGGGAATTCCGTGGCCAGCCGCGGTTTTGGTGCTGGTTGACGACCGGACGCACGCTGGTCCTCTCGGGCAGCCGGGCAAGGACCTGGGGGTCGTCGATGGCCGCAACGGCCTGGCCTGGTGAATCAACTGTGCGAACGCAAGTTGTCATCGCTACAATCGTCGCGATTACATACTTATTCCATTTGAAATTCATACTCCAGTTGGTGCCTCGTTCGGGTTCTCCTCTGATTTCCGCTTCACCCCCTGCATCAACCGCCGCGTCTCGACCCCTCTGTCGTCCTCGATGTGCCCCAGGTGCTTGTTGGTGCAATCCTGGAGGAGCGTGCAGCCCGTGTTGGCGTGGACCTGCGCGTTGCAGGAAGTGCGTTGACTGCAGCGCCAGTAAATCTTCCTCCCATTCCTGCTCCTGGAGTGCTGGCTGTAGGCGTACCCGTTCAGCACCAGCAGATTCTTCCCCTTGCTGTAGCGAAAGAGCTCCATGCCTTCTGCCTCTGCCAGGCCTCTGCCCAGGTAGAACAAAGATGTCAAAAACGTGTCAATGACCCCTTTTTGATTTCAAAATGACATCAATCTGTCTTATAGAAATCACTGTTTCGTGACAAAAATTTTCACAGTGACGTCACTTTGACTTTCGAGTTCTACCTGGGTGTCTGCTGCTGCCCCCATTAAAGGTAAGAAACATGAACATTAGATATATTCCTCACAAGGGAGTCAAAAGGAATTCTAAAGTGCAGGGCCCCGGGCTGTCCAAGCCAATTTCACCGATTTAGAAAATACGTCAAAACCCTCAAAATTTGATTTTAAAAAATACGATTTCACGTTATTCTGGTAGGCACGTAGTAAGTATGTATTGGTTTCATCAGAGTTTTTGGTGGATTGCTTATGTAGAATTTGAGACAAAAATTTCGAATCAATTGATTGAGAGTGTTGATAAGTTTATGCCCCAAGCCAAATTTTAGCCCGTTTTCTTAAATGAATTATTACTTAGGTTGTGAGTAAGGAAATGTTCGATGAGCTTGATTTTTGAACTGTAGGATCGTTGTGAAATGAATGTTCGAATACAGAATGTATATTTTAATTTTGACGCGGTTTTTGAGATTTTAGTTTTTGAATTAATGTGGATGACATGAAACAACGTGTTTCCAGGTATTGTTATGCTTCGCCTCCTTCGCGTACTGCGTTTCAATAATTTTACACAATGATTTAAAGTTGCGAGGTGGACTCACTAGCTACCAGGCGTGGTGAAGGGCTGGGCTGGGACTTCCACTCGACAAAAGAAGGCCGTTGGCTTAGCGGCTTACGCGTCATGTGGCCATAGTGACGTAGTTAACGTATTCTGCCGTTAGATTGCGCTGCATCGTGTTGCCGACTGTGTGTAAGTGAAGTTTTGAATTAAGCGTTTAATAATTTTATGTTTCTAATAGGAAAGGTATAGAGAAAAATTATAACGTTGTAATGTATTCATTGTGGAAAAGTTATATTGGATTCATTTATTTCTTTATTTGTGGAACGAACCTCTGCATGGAGGCATTTGCTGAGCAGTTCTAAGGTTGTCTTAGCAACTGTTGTAAACTGTTTGTGGTATTCCCTTGTGGTTTCTGTGGTAAATTTGATGGATTGAAAAATCTTTAAAAAATGTTCAATCCATTGAAGGTAAATATATTTGTTATGTATGGTAGTGTAATGTTGTTTTCACCATTAGTCATTGGTGTAATTGTCATTTTAACTTGTATACAGAGAGTTGCATCAAGTGTTTTGGGAGGAATGGATGAATGTGAGTCTAGCGTGGTTAAAATCAGTGAAAATGATCAGGATGTGTAAAAAAGTGAACAGGAACGTAATGTGAATGAGGTATGCTTAATTAATAGGTATGTAAGGTTCTGCTTCTGTGTAATTTTGAATTAAATTTTGTGTATTTTTGTTTTAGAATAATCATGAAGTTAAGACGAACGATGGCAGAGATGATGTGTGTGATCATGGAGCGAAAGTGGACGGTGATAAAAAGGATGACTCTGATGATGATCTTTTTGGTGTAAGTTTATATGTGTAAGTAGATTTTATCCATAAGTGTATTTATTAGTTTTATTGTGGCGTTTTTATTTTTTACGGGAATTAGATAAAACTGTGAATCGGGTGATAATCAAAGCTAATGAATTAGAAAAAAAAATGTCAAATATGAGCTCGTAGGTATTTACTCAATGCGAGTTGATGGTCCTTTAACTGTTGTTGGTGGTTTTGTGTCTGGCAATAGTAATGAAACCAAGTATGTATGGATGCCTGCCAGTTTGAGCAAAAATTTAACAGAGTCATCTGTTCTTAAGTTGAAGAGTAAGCCAGATAGGGGGAAGAAGGCTTTTGCAATGTTTTACGGCATGAAAGCTAACAAATATGGGTCGGATAGTTACGATATGCAGAGGGTCAGAAAAAATTAAGTTGTGTGATATGTATTTTTTTAAATTATTAAAGCATGTTCATGGGTGAATTTTAATTGATGGTTTTGAATGTAATATGTATTGTTTCCATTTAAATTGACAGTTAAAACTTGTTATGTTTTGCATGAATTAATTTTGTTAGTTGTCAACTAAGTAATTTCTTGGTTTATGTTCTTTGTTTTTGCATGTTGTTTTAATTTTTATAACTAACCTGCATGATATGTTCTCTTTATTACAAATAAATCAATTTTTTTCTACTGGTGTTTTATTATTGTAGTTAGACTGAATTTTATTTTTGAAATGGGTAAGGTGAATTCGTTTCCAGCAGCTGAGTAGCAGAAGTCGTGTTGACATGTTAATGGTAAGGTTAAACGCAGGCTGTGTCGTTATTGACAGATTCTGTTAGTGTTATGCTTTTAATTGTTGTTTAAATGTGAGAAGGCTTGTGTAGCGTCGGTTCTGAATTGGTAGTAAGTGTTTGCTTGAATTTGTTGGAAAGATATCGATATGGATGATTTTGCACTTTTTTCGCTTGTCAAATGGATTGGCATGGCATGTGGTAAGTTAATGGTTCAAATAAAGATAATTTGAGTTGGATGTGCACACCATTGGTTTCCCAGCCTCTAGAATGAGTTTTTTGCCCCGGCGCCGAAATGTCCGAGGGTCGAATCCGGGCCAGTTGCTGAGTTCATAAAGAATCACCTAGATACAAGGCAGTAAATAAGCAATGCGCATTGCCTGCTTCCACACATGACTTGACTTAATTTTATTCTACGGGCAAAAGAGCAAATGGGATGGCAGTGCAATCCACGCAATCCACGCTGTCCCCAGCCTCATTGGCCGCATGCATTCCGAGAATTTGCGGCGTGCGATTTAGCGTGTTTTGAATTCACCGCAAGCGATTTAGCGCGAGTTAAATTTGCCGGGCACGACTTTGCGTGAGTCGGGCCGCGTGCATCTTTGCGCGCAATTCCCAGTCGAGGGGAAAATACCTCTCCAAAAGCGCGACCCGATTACTCGCCCTATTACGGCTATTACGCGTACAACGTTTACTTACCTTATAAATCTTTACATAACACGTCATTTCTGCGACACAATATTATTCTTCCATAATTTTCATTCTTTCATAGTTCATTCTTTCGTAGATTACACTGACACTTGACACTCAAAACTTGACAAATTCTCGAGCGTTCCGCTTGTATACAGATTTGGGCCTAGACGCCGGCCGAGTTGTCAACAAACAGGCGATGGCTACCACTACAAGCGAACGTGAGATTGGTATACTTTTCTTCTACTTAAAGTACCGCACTCAAATAATATCGACAGCCAAATAGTGAGTTTTCAGTTAGGAAAAGGTTCCAAGCTGCTTGTTTGACAAAAACAAACGACGGAGAGTTTGTCATTGTTGGGTTTGCCCCACCCGCGTCAGTGTGCCCTACGTCGCAACAATATCAAAAAGAATTCTAACGCTAACGCGTTAAACGGCCCCCTAGGTTTTAACACTTACCTTAAAATAAGATAGAATTTTAAAATATCATGTCAAAACTGTTTGTGAAAGTCAATAAATAATGATATTAGTGAGCCACAGATCTGCCACACAAAATGTCGCCCAGCGGGCTGGCTATCAACAACGCTCTGCTGCTGGCCACTGAATCCAACGTAAAATATTCTTTAAAAAAATTAAATTTGGAAAAGAAGTCAAAGGATGCTGCAGGCGTTTAGCAAACAATTATAGAAGCCTGTACGCACACTCATACGGACACATAGGCGAACTAATTTAAACCATTTACTGAAAACATGAACTTAGGTCTGAATCTTAGGTTGGCGGTATTGTTAGAAGCCCAGCCCACTTTCAAATAAAATTATTGGAAGGCGGAATTACAGTCCCTGCCAACAATCAGGAGCCGCTCCCGGCAGCTAGTGGTCGCGTCTGAAACTGTCCTGGTGGTGCATCCTTTTGCACGGCGCGAAACTGCTGCGATTCTGACGTGACCACTCCCGCCTAAAAACTTTTGGACTTCGAGGTACAAAGCAACAAGTGACCTTTTTCATTGGTCGGGAAAAACCGCGAAATAATTTTATTGGTCAGAGCCTTCCCCGACTCGGCTCCGCCTGGCTGCTCCGCTCGCAATTACCATAGAAACAGCGAATGCAAACTAATTTTATGCAAAAACGTATAGACAGTTTGACATCACACCTATCTTCAAAATTTTCTAATTTTTCGTAGTATTTTTGATTGTAACTTTGTACGAATCGCTTCGGCACGATCGGCTGCGGCCATAAGGGGCCATCGTCAAGAAGAAATAAAAAACTTTCTGGCGAAAGCAATAGGCACCCCTAACGGGGGCCTAAAACAAGAACATAGGCTCCCCACGGCCTCCCATTTGAGTGGAACCCCGTGGCTGCAACAAACGAACTCGGCGAGCCATCCACGATGGGTACCGAACGCTCGGCTTTTCACCCGACGAGGGATCTGGGACAGCTCGCCCTAGCTAACTCGCCACGGTACCAAGTCGCCCCATGCCCATTTCGCCCGCCTCGGCTTCACACGGGCCGACCAAACCGACCCTTGAAACCTATATGGTCGTAGTTCGTGGAGGCTCCTTAGAAGGTCGTAGTTCGGAGAGGCTTCGTATAGGGACGCAATTGGTGGATGCTCCGTAGAAGGTCGTAAGTATGGTTTTTAGAAATTTTCAGTTACTTGGTGTTTTGGATAGAGGAAAGCAAAAGCTATCGACCAGTCCAAACTGCATTCTCAAATGTTTGATGGTTCAAAAGTTATTCGAATTTGAAAATCGAGCCGTCTATAAGCCGCAATGCAACTCAAAATCTTCAAATCGCTTTTTCTCAAAGCTAGCTTTGGAACACTTGCGACCTTATACGGAGCCTCCTCGAATTGCGTCCTTCTACGGAACCTCTCCGAACTACGACCTTGTACGAAGCCTCCCCGAACTACGACCTTATAGGTTTCAAGTGTCGAAATCGAGCCAGCCCGATTTGTAAGCGAAGCGCCCCCCCTCCCCCACCCCGCCCGTCCTATGCATCATTACGTATATAATCATTCTATCATTCATTTAAAAATTGTGTTTAAAAGAGATGAGCACAAATTTGGAAGAGATGAGAGGAGCGGCGGTGCGGTGGTTGGGGAGGGTGGGGGAAAAGTGGTAATTTCCTTGGAGGGGGTGGGGGTGGGGGGGAGTCCACCGTATATTACTTCATTTTCGTACATTAATCAAACACATCGGGATTTTGGTTTTTGATCATTTGTTGTTTTTTTTTCGCGCACATGCACTGTTAAAAATACAGTTGTACAGAAACAGTTTTTTTCCTGCTAATTTTTTTTTATGACAACAGCTGTTTGCCTACAACTGTTTTTGGTCATTGAACAACATTTATGTCTCAAATAAACCAAAGTTGTAATAACTCGAAAAAAAGCTAAATCGCTCAATCACAACAACCTTGTTGGTGAACAACAAAGCTGTTGAAGTACAACACGCTTGTTTAGAAATAACTCGTTTGTTCAAAGAACATTTTTGTTGAAAATGAAATAGTACAAGTGCAAATGTTGTGTGCAAACAAACCTTTTTTTGTTTTCCAACAACCTTTTTGTTTTTAGCAAACAAGTTGTACAAATCAAACAAGTTGTTTTATTACAACAGTGTTGTTGTGATGATCTTTTTTTTGTCTGATTCGTCGTACAATTTTTGTTCTTTTGGGACACAAAAGTTGTCAGTGGACAGTATATGTGATAAAGAAAAAACGATTTCACCAAGTGAAATCCTGGGAGTTACCAAGTAGCATGAAGTTTAGGTTTAAGTTACACTCAGGTTCAAGAAAAGTTTTAGGTTTGAGTCATCGTATTACTAAGAATAAGTTTGTTCACTGAAAATTAAAATGTACTACTAAAAACCGCTTAATGCGTCTAATGCCCGTGATAAAATGGATTTGTGCACAGCGCGTGCGCGACCTGTGCGCCGCCTGTGCATGTCGCGTGCGAGACGCGCGCGCAGACTGTGCGAAACACGGGCGCGGCGCGTGCGAAACGGGTGCACATGGCGTGCGAAACTAGTGCACATCTCGTGCGCGACGTGTGCGCAAGGTTTCTGTGCGCAAAGCCAGTGTGCGCAGCCGAGAAGCGCTGTAGATGGGCTGGCCGCACTTCATGTGCTGATCGTGTGCAATGTGGGCGGCTGTTGTGCGCAGTGCGTGCCCGGCGCCGTGCGCAACCCCTGTGCGCTGTGCGCGCGGGCCAGGCGCTTCTGCACAGGGTGCGCACGGATCCTGGCACCAAGCGGCCTTTCCTTGACGGCGTCCTGGACGCCATCCGAGGCAGTCGCCGAGGGGTGTCCTGATGACCCGCAAACGAGTTCATGTTTTCCTCGTGTATTCGACCTGCTGAATTCAGCGCCGAAAACCGTTTCTCTCTGCGTCATCCGGTTCCGGAGATACGAGGACGTACCACGACGCACCACGTGCTTCCCGGTGAGGATACGTTAAAATTTTGGAGGCCAAAGTGGACCTGGCGCCATTCTCCTTATGTGTCCAGGACTTCTGACTTCGCCGTTCGATTCTATAGGTTATCGGCCATCAGTAGACACCTCGGAGACCCTTGCTCAACCTGGCATCTGACGTCTCTTGAACCTTTGACGGCGTCCTAGACAGAATGACTACTGAGTGACTGCTCTGAACGGCGTACAACAACACGCCATGAAAGTCAGATGCCAGGTTGAGCAAGGGTCTCCGAGGTGTCTACTGATGGCCGATAACCTATAGAATCGAACGGCGAAGTCAGAAGTCCTGGACACATAAGGAGAATGGCGCCAGGTCCACTTTGGCCTCCAAAATTTTAACGTATCCTCACCGGGAAGCACGTGGTGCGTCGTGGTACGTCCTCGTATCTCCGGAACCGGATGACGCAGAGAGAAACGGTTTTCGGCGCTGAATTCAGCAGGTCGAATACACGAGGAAAACATGAACTCGTTTGCGGGTCATCAGGACACCCCTCGGCGACTGCCTCGGATGGCGTCCAGGACGCCGTCAAGGAAAGGCCGCTTGGTGCCAGGATCCGTGCGCACCCTGTGCAGAAGCGCCTGGCCCGCGCGCACAGCGCACAGGGGTCGCACACTCTGTGCACGGCGCCGGGCACGCACTGCGCACAACAGCCGCCCACATTGCACACGATCAGCACATGGGGTGCGGCCGTTGTGCCCATCTACAGCGCTTCTCGGCTGCGCACACTGGCTTTGCGCACAGAAACCTTGCGCACACGTCGCGCACGAGATGTGCACTAGTTTGGCACGCCATGTGCACCCGTTTCGCACGCGCCGCGCCCGTGTTTCGCACAGTCTGCGCGCGCGTCTCGCACGCGACATGCACAGGCGGCGCACAGGTCGCGCACGCGCTGCGCACAAATCCATTTTATCACGGGCATGCACATTAAATGCGTCTGAATGTTTGGTTTGAGTCGTCAGATCGACTTGATTTTTTAACTGTGGGTTCGTTGTACTATCATCATTCGAACATTGAATTGACATTTTTATCCTAGGATGTTGTTTCAATTTTTGTCTTATGGAATACTGCGCATGACTTAAATCAACAGTTTTCCAGCCAAGCCCAGCAACGCTGGCCTTCTCCCTTGCCCGCCGGCCAGTGCTGGCGAGTACTTGTCGAGTATTATTGGCGCCCGAAACTAAAACCCCTCAACTCATCAGATTCATCACTGAGATACGTTTCACACTAAACTTTCGGGCCAAATATCTCAGATCTGGTGCATTTTACCGACATGCCGATTCCGGATTTGGTTTCAGAACTTCGGTTTCCACCTTGAAACTGAGTTTCAAAAAATTCTGTTAGAGCTGATTAAAAAAATAAAAAAAATAAAAAAATAAAAAAAATTAAAAAAAACAGTCAGATCCGAGACAAAACTATAAGGCTACTTCGTGCCTAAAAAAAAAAAAGACAGTCAGATCCGAGACAAAACTATAAGGCTACTTCGTGCCTAAAAATAGCAGGTTCTTTGCTGTTTGCATACAACACCTCGTTACGGTGAGGTTCAAATCGAATACAACTTATTTGTTTGAAAACGAAACCGTCGTACGGCAGGATGCCGTCAAGAGACAATTATTTTTAACAGTGCACCGTGCGACACCGACCTCTCTTTCGTACTTTGTACACTGAAAACTCTATAGTGAGCATTGCACGCTTCAGTTAGAGTAAGCATGGGATAACGCTTCAGTTAGTGAGCATGGCATGCACGCTTAAGGTAGCGTGAGCTTCGGGATGCTCACTCTAACTTAAGGAAGCAAGCATCCCAATGCTCACGCTAATTGGAGTGTGCAGTCTCCCCACGCCGTCGAAAAAGCAGGGCTCTGGTGTGTACGAAGTAAGGGAACGGTCCAGGGAGGCTCTGGCGGCGGCGGCCGGCCAGCCGCTCAAGTTCGACGTCTGGATGCATTTAGAGAAAGTGATTGATTCTAGCACACTGCTCTAAGTGGATGCAGCACAGCGCGTAGCATGTAAGAAAGTGTTGGCATTTAAATCTAAGAGAACAGGTACGTCCTCCCTCTCCAACCATTTCAAGAACACTTGCACTGCGAACAAGCCTGTGATTGAGCCCCCCTTGCAAAGGAGTTTTCTCCAATCTGAAAATTATAAAAAATAGATTAAGGGCAGCTCTGTCTCAAAACTTATTAGAACCTCTGATCTTAATGAATGTAAACAGAGAAATAACACTTACTTTAGACCGGCAAATTATTATCAACAAATTTGCGTCCTCATCTTCACTCTTGACGAGGCTTCTTACATAGCAATGTGTAATGTCTATTATTGTATTATTTTCTGTTGTGTTCCTGTTTGTGTAGTATAGTATGAACCAATTTACCTTTATGTTTTACTTGTTACCCTATGTACCTTGTACCTGTACCATGTACCTGTACCATGTTCTTGCTTTTGTAAAATAAAACTATATAACATTAAAAAAAATATTATTTTGACAACAAAAGTTATTTCCTTTTTCGCTTTTTAAAGTTAAAAAATGCAAAAGCGCGGAGGAGGGGGGGGGGGGCTGGGCTGGGGAAACAAATGGGCCCCTCAGGGTTCTTCCCGCCCGGGCCCTTTGGGTCCCAGTCTGCCCCTGGGTGAGGATGTACGCCGCGTAGCATTTTTTGCCATACGAATTGGAGAGAAATTGTAAGGTATGTGAATATTTTGGCAATCAGCCATTTCTAGCTGTTCACTAAGTTCTCATATATATTTTCTTGTGCTCTCAACGTACCACTCAAATTTGTCTCTTATTTGTCTCTTATTTTCAGGACTAGCTGGACCATTTCAAATGTTACAAGATAAACAAGTTGGGGTGACTGAAGACCTTTAGAAACTGGAGTGGCTCGGTCAAAAATATCAAGCATAACCCCAGCCATGCGGACAGTCTCAAATTTGCACCAGCTATTTTGTAATGATTCTGCTGTGAATACAGTGGAAGCATCAAATACGGCACCGAACTTGACTGATTTCTTCATTATTTAAAAGCGCTGCAGCGAGAGTAGGCGAGAAGGGAACAAAGGACGAAAGAAAAGGGGGCGCGTGTGCCGTGTGCCGTGGGCCGAGCGGGCACGTCAAAACAGGCAGTGCAGCAAGCGCGGGCGCGGTCGGGGCAGGAGGGTCATTCCATGCCAAATCACCACAAGGTCCGAATCGATGGTTTTTAGTTTGAGTTGGGGATGGTTGATTATCATCTGGGACCACCCAAAGGTGCCAAATGTCAAGGGAAATATTTTTAAAAAATCTGGTTCAGGAGTTAGAGGAGCCCTAAATTTGGTGTTCGACTAAGACGGGTGAAATTCTGAGTGATATACCAAATCCTATAAGAAACACAGTACAAGCCCAGCTCAAGGTGTTTTAGATTCAGTTTTTTATGCTGATTAAAGAAACCTTTAGTTGGATTGGATCGTGAAAAATTTTTGATCCATCTGTTAAGTAAATTTCCGCAAAAGTCTTGTGAAATTTCAGTAATTTGACTCTAGCAAAAATACGTCATATTAGAAAAATTCCAAGCCATGGTTTTTTTTAAAGCTTATGATGGATCAAACATCCACACCAAGTGCCATGTTTGGCCCGGATGATTTAGTCCCTTCGCCTTCCACTTTTAGGTTTTTAGCTACTATAAATAGACCGTTGAGAGTGACGATCAACTTTACCTGGTGAGTATCCCACTAAAATAACTAAAGTTACATATCTTCTTGTGTATAATAATTTTTCAACACATTTGACATCAAATGACATCATTAATAAATTTAAGATTTAACAAAAAATAAATTACAGCCTTTAGCCTTTGTATTTTATCAACTACAACCTTATTGACAGCTCTAAATTTGACACCTATACAGGTAAACAAATTCTTCCCAATAGTGAGTTAAAAATATGCAGGGAAGGAACCAATTTAAGTTCACTTAAATGTTTAATTTTTTTCTATGGAGGAAGAAGAAGCTACTAAAAATCCTTGCATTTGAAGTTTTGGGACACCCTTTCAACTTTCACTTGTATAAATTATAATCTTAAATATAGTTGCATATCTTCTTGTGTATAATAATTTTTCAACACATTTGACATCAAATGACATCATTAATAAATTTAAGATTATAATTTATACAAGTGAAAGTTGAAAGGGTGTCCCAAAACTTCAAATGCAAGGACTAAGTATTAAACCAAATTAATTAGTTATTAACTGGCACAAAATTTTTAGTAGCTTCTTCTTCCTCCATAGAAAAAAATTAAACATTTAAGTGAACTTAAATTGGTTCCTTCCCTGCATATTTTTAACTCACTATTGGGAAGAATTTGTTTACCTGTATAGGTGTCAAATTTAGAGCTGTCAATAAGGTTGTAGTTGATAAAATACAAAGGCTAAAGGCTGTAATTTATTTTTTGTTAAATCTTAAATTTATTAATGATGTCATTTGATGTCAAATGTGTTGAAAAATTATTATACACAAGAAGATATGTAACTTTAGTTATTTTAGTGGGATACTCACCAGGTAAAGTTGATCGTCACTCTCAACGGTCTATTTATAGTAGCTAAAAACCTAAAAGTGGAAGGCGAAGGGACTAAATCATCCGGGCCAAACATGGCACTTGGTGTGGATGTTTGATCCATCATAAGCTTTAAAAAAAACCATGGCTTGGAATTTTTCTAATATGACGTATTTTTGCTAGAGTCAAATTACTGAAATTTCACAAGACTTTTGCGGAAATTTACTTAACAGATGGATCAAAAATTTTTCACGATCCAATCCAACTAAAGGTTTCTTTAATCAGCATAAAAAACTGAATCTAAAACACCTTGAGCTGGGCTTGTACTGTGTTTCTTATAGGATTTGGTATATCACTCAGAATTTCACCCGTCTTAGTCGAACACCAAATTTAGGGCTCCTCTAACTCCTGAACCAGATTTTTTAAAAATATTTCCCTTGACATTTGGCACCTTTGGGTGGTCCCAGATGATAATCAACCATCCCCAACTCAAACTAAAAA
Source organism: Frankliniella intonsa (assembly GCA_033675135.1). Lineage (NCBI taxonomy): Eukaryota > Metazoa > Arthropoda > Insecta > Thysanoptera > Thripidae > Frankliniella > Frankliniella intonsa. The sequence continues at coordinate 299,712 of JAWJED010000039.1, read as the reverse complement.
CCATCGATTCGGACCTTGTGGTGATTTGGCATGGAATGACCCAGGAGGAGGGCGGGGGGAGGGATCACCACACTTGTCGTAAAACGAATATTAAAAATTCTTCGCAACGTTGCAAAGAATTTAGTTTGCAAGCATTATACAGTGCACTGTGCACTGGGATCGTCCGACTTCGAAATCGCATAACTTTGAGAGCGTCTGTACGATTTCGTCTGTACCCATTTCTGTTAGGGCCGTGCGCTTTGAGCACCTAACGAACACCTGGCCCGCTGCCCGCTGCCCCGCCACTCGCAGAAGACTCCCGGCAGCCAACAGTCCGGTCGCCCGGCTGTGGCCCCCTGCCCTCCACCGCTCTGTCGCCGCTGCGCTCCGGGTCAGTCAGCTGTGAGCCACGGACGCGTTAAGATCGTGCGTGCTCTCTCGCACTCACACCGCCGCCGCACTTGTCAGTTAGTCGCCGCGCCGCCCCGTCCGTTCCGTTGTTGTTTGCTCAAGATCTGTTTCTTCACCATCACCATGTCTCGCCGTGTTGACGTCCGCTAGGTTTGTGCCGTATGAAAAGCGCTGTTGTCCGTCGCTGCAAAATCCTGTGCGAAACTGTTCCCGTCGTAACAGGGCCCTTCCGCCGGGACGCCGGCCTCCACGTTCGAGAAGTTGGTGGTCTTGGCGCCATGCCTTCACCCTGCAGCGCCATGATGGCGTCGAAGCCCGACCAGCACCGCACATGCCTCTGCCCTTCTCTCGTCGCACCGCCGCTTATGTTATGTACACTGTTATTATATTGTTATATTCACTAGTTTTAATAATTGTTTTAGTACCCGCTTTAGTTTATTGTGGGTTCTATTTTGTTCATGCGTTTATTTGTTATGCTCTTAAAATATGTTTATAATCAGCTATCTCTAATCACCATACGCTTATTGTTGCGTTGTTGTAAAACTTGGCCCGGCATTGTATTCAGGAAGTCATAAATTTTTCTACTCATTTTTGAGTGAATCTTCGCGCATTAGTGACAATGTATTTTTGATGTTTCTCCTTTTTGGGGTTTTTGGGTATTGTTACCCATTCATGATATTTTTCCACGCTCTGTTTTGTGTTGTGGTATGGCAATTTCTCATACTGTAAGTTAAATGTTAATCTCTCATATACTAGCTTCTAATGATAAGTATGTATTACAATATGTAAATGAATAAGAATAATTACACCAACTCAACAGCCAATCAGGACCTTTGGCATTCCCTCCCATGATGCCGTGAGAGAGGACGCTAATTGAGGCATGCGTGGGTGTGGACACTTCTGTCTGTGTGTCCTGTGTGTATGGTTGTGTGCATCAACTAGTGTGAGATTAAGACCTCCGATACTGATAATATACAGTATTCTTGATTCACCCATACCTGAAAAAACAACAGTCTGGTTCTTTCACAACTGATCAAATCAGAAAAGGTTCAAGTCACAGATCGCGTTAAAATTTTGTGAGTAGGTAGGAAAAATTTTTGATGGAGATTTGTCTCAAAATTTGAATAAGAAATCAGTATGAATGGGCAAATACAACTTGATTGCGTGAAATTTCTCAAAAGTAACCAATAACTGAATAAGAAATAGTTTAAAGTGGTAGCCAGAGCCGTGTCATCCTGGTTAACTTATTTGCTCGTTGTAGCTAAATCCGTTGGGACTAAGAGCAAGATACAACCAGAGGTGTTTTGTCGCCGGAAAGTGCGTTTAGTTATTTCCTACAAGGTCGTATATATTTTTAGCATCACCCCCGTTTTTTAAATCAAAAGAATTTAAGTAAAAACATGCAGCAGGAAACCTAACCTAGGTATAAGGCAAATGACGCCAAAAGTGTGACGCTGTATCGATTAAATTCCAGATTTACCGTTCAAAAAATCCGTTGGGACACAAAGAAAAGATTGAGGTCAAAACCCAGAGGTGTTTTTTTTTTGTCGTCGCAGAGAAATGTACGTTTTAGTTATTTTCGTCGGGTCGAGACGCCGGTCGTCTGCTATGGCTGCAGCTGTTTAGCATCGCGCCGACCCCCGTTTCGCGACGCAAGAACTTTACCGTAAAATTAGATGCAGCAGGAAACATTGATAGGTACCTCAAGGAGTTCCGGCAGCCTTGGAAAACTAACGTATTACAATTTCTAGACACGTACTTCTGAGCCAGGGAACAACTCGTTAGACTGTACAAGTGGGTCAAGGTGTTTAACGGTGGGACAAAAGCCAGGCATCGATTACAATGAGACCTATGCTCTCACGGCTTACAATCAAAAAGGAGTACATGTCTAGTTACATATAATCTTTTTTGAAATCAGGTAGATGTTGAGTGTGCATTTTTAAATGGAGATTTAGAGGAAGAAATCTGCATGTGGCCTCCTTCAGGATTGGAATGGAGATATCGATACCTACAAGGAATACACACGTAGTTCAACAGGCCTCGGCAAAACTAACGTAGTTCTGAACCCCGTTTCTAAACACACGTACTTCTGAGGCCCGGAAAACTCACGTAGATCATGGTTATAAAGATAGGAACTACTTGAGTTTTGCCGAGGGCGTCCGAACTACGTGTGTTTAGAAACACAGTTCGGAACTACGTTAGTCTTACTGGTATCGATATTGTCTGTAAGTTGAGGAAATCCCTATATGGACTCAAACAAGCTTCAAAGGAATGGAATAAGAAATTTAATGAGTGTGTGAAATCTCTTGGTTTTGTTCAATGTGCAGCGGATAAGTCTATATATGTGAGAAGAGTAAATCAAGATGTTGTGTATTTGCTTTTGTATGTTGATGACTTCTTGAATGCCAGTGATAATTTTAACATGTTGACAGATGTCAAGAATATTGAAATGCAAAAATTTAAAATGAGAGATCTAGGCGATGATTTGTATTTTCTGGGTATGAAGATTCCAAGGTCAAATCATGGCTTCTTTCCCAGAAAAATTATGTGCAGAAAGTTGTTGAAAAATTCAAAATGGATTCTACTTCATCAGTTAAAACTCCATTAGAGCAAAATACCTGCCTTGATTTAAGTGGCCCTACGATTGTTAAAGAAAAACTTTACAGAGAATAAATTGGAAGCTTAATGTATGCCACTATGTAAACCACACCAGATATTTGTGTTGCAGTAAATCTCTTTAGTCAGTACCAAACAAATGCCACATTAATCCAATGGAACGGTTTAAAAAGAGTTTTAAGATGCAGGGAACACCAAACCGGGGCATCTGGCTTAAAGAAAATTTCAGTCATCCATTGGCTCTGTATGTTGATGCAGATTTTGCAAATAGTCCTGGTAGAAAATCAATTTCAGGTTTCATAATAGAAATGTTTGGAGATCCAATTTTGTGGGGTACCAGAAAGCAAAATTCTGTAACTTTATCTTCAACTAAAGCAGAATTTGTAGCATTAGCAACTGGTGTCGCTGAGTATTGAGGATTAACCAATTGTTAAAAGAACTAGGTGTACCTTTGACTGATTGTATTCCAGTATTTGAAGATAACACGCCATGCATACATGCACTTGAGGCATGGGAGACAAAAAGGTTAAAGCATATTGATGTTAAATATAATTTTGTAAAGGATTTGCATCGCTCAAAGAATATAAATATCCAATATTTGTCAGCAGAAGGCTGATATTTTCACCAAGGGATTGCCATTTGAGTTGTTTAGTAAGCATAGAACTAATATTGGAATGTGTGATTCCTCTTAAAGTGTTTGTATTTTTTTTTAATTGTTACTTATTCCCAGTCAACAAGAAAGGTCCTGACTACTTTCGGGATGTTTTTAGGATCATCCTATATAAAAGATATACAGTTTTTCCCGGGACATACTGCAAGTACATGATATCTAGTGTTTTAGCACGTCCTACTCAGTAGCATTACATATACACCATGCCCCGAACGTCCTGGAGGACCTCCCAAACAACCCCACACCGATTGGAACTTGCCTGGGTCGTCCTGGTCCTGGCGTGTACAATGATTAGAACGTACTGACTTGGAACTGAGAGGGACATCCCAATAAGGACCTACAGGTACAGTATCTGCCTGTGATGTACTTTAGTACATGTCCCCAGACCCTCCTATGCAGGACCTGCTCGGGACGAGCAGATCAGTGGGCATCCTAGAATGAGGTATATCCTATTTGGAACTCCTGCAGGAGGTCTTTGGTATGCCAGTGAAAGATTCTCTATATGCCCTGTTGTATTTCTCCAACAGATGGCGCTAGCATCACCAGTATATAAGTTCAAACTATTTTTGTGCTTTAATTGAAACAAATAATGACTTCTTTTAAAAAATTAAGCCATTTCTGCGTATAATAAGGACCTTTAAGTGATTTTAAACTCAATTTGTTGACTTGTATGTTCAGGTATTATTATTAATATGACATTCATAGTAACTCGCGTGCAGTATCCGCACCGACGTCTTGTTGACCCCCGAGCGAGTTTGAGGTACAATTGTGGTGAAGGGATGTTTCACTTTACCACATCAATTTTTGTTGTACTTGGCCTGGTTAACTCCGGCTGAGTAGTTGTGAGCCTGTTTTCAGGTACTCATGAACAAATTTAAAATAATAAATCCTTTAAATTAACTTATAACATGAGTAACGGCAATTTAAACGGTACGACATTCTGCCCAGATCCTGCTAGGTCATCCTCGGGACGTACTTCCCGGGACGTGATAAGGAGCACCCACTTAGGACCTACTGGTGGGACGTTCTGATCATCTGCTCAGGCTCAAAAAAATGTTGCATTTGGAAGTACTGTGGGACGTCCCAGCTAGGACGTCCCACATCACAACCGTGTAGTACTCAGGAGGTTTTCAAGACTATGCTTTGTTGACTGGGTTATTGAAAAATTGAGGGGGAGTGTTGTGGTATGGCAATTTCTCATTCTGTAAGTTAAATCTTAATCTCTCGTATACTAGCTTCTCATGCTAAGTATGTATGTATTACAATATGTAAATGAATAAGAATAATGACACCAACACAGCAGCCAATCAGGACCTTTGGCATTCCCTCCCATGATGCCGTGCGAGAGGACGCCACGTGAGGCATGCGTGGGTGTGCACACTTCTGTCTGTGTGTGTATGGTTGTGTTCATCAACTAGTGTGAGATTAAAGCCTCCGATACTGATAATATATAGTATTCTTAATTCACCCATACTTGAAAAGACAAAACATTTTGAGTGTCTTGTTGGAACTGTGCTTTACCCTTAAGTTTACCGGCCTGCTATAATTATCATCATGCTTGTGTGGTTGTTGGTGTACACTCCCTTGTGTTTTTGCCTGTGTCGGTTTTAATAATTCGATACCTACAATGCAAAGACACGTACTTCAACAGGCCTCGGGAAGACTAACGTAGTTCTGAACCCCGTTTCTAAACACACGTACTTCTGAAGCCGTCGGGAAGACTAACGTAGTTTATGGTTAAAAAGATAGGAACTACGTTAGTCTTCCCGACGGCTTCAGAAGTACGTGTGTTTAGAAACGAGGTTCAGAACTACGTTAGTCTTTCCGAGGCCTGTTGAAGTACGTGTCTTTGCATTGTAGGTATCGAATTGTGTTATTGCACTGTTATTACATATGTTATTTCTATTGTTTGTGATATTTCTGCAGTGTGTTTCTTGTGGGATTGCATGAGTTTTTGTGAGTATATTTTTGGCCCGGCTTTGATTTCCGTGGGTTCGCGCCCTACTGTAATTGGTAGTTCTCCTCTACTCGATATTGATTGTGAGTTTTAATACTTCCTTGTTTCTGGTGAATTTTATCCATAATTTCGCAACTAGTATTTCTAGTTTCTTAGTACACTGCACGGATAACGCGCGGATGTACACCCTTGCGGAGGTCCTCCCCATGTATTTCTTTAAAAAGTATACATTTTTGTTCTGTATTGTTGGCTACTGTATATGTGTGGATATTCGATGTCTTTCGTTTATTTCGAAATATACAAGGGTATATTTCATGTAAGATAATAGATTGTGTATTCCAAAACATGCGTCGAGCGCGGAATATTTCGGAAATAGGCATTGATTATTTCGTTTACTCCAGCGATTACCCTAACAGAAGTTGAAGTCCCAGACTTGTCCCTCTGAAGTAGCAAAGTTGTCCCTCTGGTTTTTGAGGGACTTGAAGGGGATTTGGCATTCGCTGAAATCCCTCTGAAGTTCCTGCCCCTTGAAATCCCTCCGAAGTTCCATTCACGATCACTTTGCCTTTTTTGGCCTGATCAAAAAAATGTTAAGGAGGCATCCTAGGTCATTTTTAACAGGTCACATGGCTTTCCGATGTTCAGAAGTAATATAGTGTAGGACAAGGAGTCGCTTATTTGAGCTCTAAGTGGGGTACATCTCAAATTTTCACCCATCAGAGACGGGCATATCGCCTGAATTGTCTGCACGAGTGCAGTTGAATGGCGCCCACTGTATTGTTACTTAAATCGTATTGGAACCAGTTGGCAAGGGCATAACTCAGTAGTTCTAACACCTATCGACATTGACGAATTCCCCCGTCCCGTACATCGTCAGAACGGTCTTTTCAGCGCAATTAAGTGGCGTTCCTAGTTTTGGCGGCAGAGGTTCCAATAATTTTCGATAGAATGGCATCCTAATCAATACAGAAAGCGCCGCAGGCCTAGGTAGATGTACGCAGGCGCGTCGCAGCGTAACAGTGTTTCGCGAAATATCGCAAAGCCTGTTACGCGAGACGTGGTCTAGCGTACATCTACCTAGTTAACATGATGTAAGTAAGAATGCAACTGCATGATATGCTGTGCGCCCCCCCCCCTCTCCCCTCTTCCCCTTCCTATCCTTCCTAAACAAGTTTGTCTTCACACCAACTTTCTAGTATCAATGGTAAGCCAAGCATTGGATCACTCATTTAAAAAGACATAGTGATGAATTTTGTTACAGAGGCCACTAACTTTTAATGCAATTAAGATATGCACAATGACTCACAACCTTTAAATGATGAGGCGAATCTATTTTGAAATGATTTATAGCTATTTGAAATAGAATTGAAACACTCCAAAACCTTTTTAGCATTCTAATGATTATATGACTTTGATAATATTTCAGTGTTTTAGAAAAACTTATTTAGTGTTAACACTCTCAGCATAATTGTTATATTACAAGTACCGTTTCTCACCTAAATGCAATCTACAGTATCGCCCCTTGTGTTTGTGGGAGTCAATTTTCTATAAACTAATCATTTTTTAGTATCGAATTTATTCTGTATCATTACTTTCAAAGAGCAGCTTTCCTCTCATTGAAATTCATAGCCGAAACGAATCAAGCAGTATGTTTGGTTAAATACATAAGATAACGTGATCAGAAATAGCATCACTGGGAAGAACAGCAAAGGTTCGGAACAAAATCCTACACGCTCAGATCTGTAACGGACTTTTTTCACTGTAATGTGTAAGGACAATGAAATTTGTCCACAGATCATACATCTCTGTTAACCGACTAATTGGCTATAGACTAAAACGTCAAGATCTAGAAATTTTAATGACCAAATGTATGGACAAAAATGTTTATTTTAGGGTAATACAGTTTTCTTTATTAAATACACGTTTCAATATTTCAAACTCCATTTATAGGGAAATTCTAGACAAATATTATAGCGCTGAAGTTAGTAGATTACGGAACACTACCGCTTTTTACGATTACTTCTGTACTTGAATAAGCTATTCGGTGAACGGGTAATGAAGAAGAGCATGAAGAACAAAATCGACCCTGGTTGGTCGAGCGGCCTCCGCACAGGTAGAGGGGGAGACTGCTCAACCAATCACGGGCCCTTTTGTTCTTCGTGCTTTTCTTCTTTACCCGTTCTCCGAAATAGCTCATAGGAGAACCGGCGACCCAAAAGACAGGAAAAGATCATCTTGACATCACATGACGTACATTTGATTTATTTCCGTCACGTCACCAATATTGACTTTTCCGTGACCACTGTCGATTTTGTACGAAAATGCTTTAACACACTTAAAAGAACCACATTTGACATTTCTTAGGCAATTTTCAATCTCCGTGCGAATTTTATTTACTATTTTGAAATGGCGCGACTGTCATCAACTTTGACCATCGTATGACTTTTCGCGCGTAGTTTGCATAAAATAAAACAAAAATTATAAAAATAAATGAATAAATAAATGAATAAATAAATAAATAAATAAATAAATAAATGAATAATAAAAAGAAAATACCAGCATATGTTTTAGTGTTAACATTTCCCGTGTGGTGAAGAGGTGTTTGTATTTTTGATCAGTATCGTACCTACATTGCCCGTGTCCAGCCCAACCAGTTTCAACTTGTCCACCATAACATCAGGGTTGTATCAAAATTTCTAAGTGTCTTCAGACGTAAATTACTCTTGAATTTACTTTATCTTTCAACATAACATGAAAAAAAGGCTGAATCTGCGTAGTTAGGTTAAGACTCCTACTGCCAAGAAATATTAACTTTTCCATTTATACACCTTTTTCAGTTGGGTAGAAAAAAAACATTTTTTATTTTCGTGCTATCAGCTTTGTGATCTTCCTTTTTTGTTTGTTTTTCTATTGTGCCAGAGCTGCTGCCGGTAGACTGATGGAGAGGGCTGAGTTGCTCAATGAAGATCTCCAATGCACATCTCCGTCATCTTCTGATGAAGAGGATGCGTCTGGAGATGATATTATGGGTGGCAATAGGATAATGGACGATGGCGTTGAGAGGATTGTCGATGTCGATGAGGAGGATTATGTAAACAACGCTGATAGAAATGCTAGTGAACAGATGGACGTTCATTTTGAATTTGGTGGGTCAAACTGTAGTGCCAGTGATAGTGATGATCCTAGCAGTGATCCTAGTGATGAAGAGAGCCATGATGAGGGTGATGCTGATGGGGCACATTTCGATCAGGCAGACAGGGACCTCGCTTTACTAGAGGGGCTTAAAAAATGGGCTAGCCATGGCGTATCAGTGAACAAAGTCGATGAATTATTGACATTACTTTTGCCTCACCATCCCTTTCTACCAAAGACAGCTCAAACCCTTCTCTCAACACCAACAACAGGGCCAATAGAACGTAGAGCCGGAGGTCTCTTTTGGTATAAAGGCATCATGCCTAGACATGCACGCCGCGCCGCCGATGCGCCGCCGCCGACGTATTTTGACGCGCCGCCGCCGCCGTTGAAAAAACTGCGGCGCGCCGCCGCGCCGCCGCCGGCAATTTTATCGGCGGCGTATCCGGCGGCGTGGCCACAATTCGCTAAATTTTTAACTCTATGGGCGCCCGAACGATAGGCAACCAAACTTGCACTCCTCTTACTACCACAACCCCTTGCGACGAAAGCGTCAGCAGCGGGCGAGCGATGCCCACTGATCTAATCCATTGAAATTATTGATAATTTAACGTTCTTAAATACAACCTATTCATAACTAGCCCTCTTTTCAAGAGCACGCGCCGGCAACGCCGCCGCCGCCGCCGAAAACAGTGTCGGCGTGAACGCCGGCGGCGCCGCCGCCGCCGGCCAAATTTTGCCCATACGCCGCCGCCGCCAAAAGTGGGGTCGGCGTGCACGTCTAGACATGCCAAACATTTCATCTCGGGTCACTCCAGAATATTTGTAAGATTTTAACGAAGTACCAGTAATTCAGCTCACTTTTCCCCCATTTTAGGTTGTCTTAAGGACTAGGAAGAACCCTTTATCATGGCAGTTTGACATGGCTATACCTCAAAACCTGCCGATCTTGAATTATTTTTAAGTGACTATGTCGCTGAGGTGAGAGTCTTGCAGAAAGATGGGTGTTGACTTGTTAATAATGATTATAACTTATAAGTTTGCAATTATGTTCTGGATACTTTGGCACGCTCCTTTGTTCAATGTATAATATAACACAACGGTATTTCCGATTGTGAAAAGTGCGATATCATGGGAGTATGGTATCGAAATCGGACAACTTTTGCATCTCATGAGTTTCAATTGCGTACTGATGAATCATTCAGAAATAGAGAAAATCTTCTCCATCACATTGCAAATGTGCAGTCCCTTCTCGAGATTATTGGCACAGGCATGGTCAGCCAATTTCGTCTTGATCCTCTCCATTTAGTTTATATTGGAGCCTTTAGGAGGTGGCTTTCCTTTATCCTGGTAGAAAATGTCAATTTTGTCATCAATGATGAAGAATTGACTGCTGTAGCTGATGCATTGCTTGACATAAAAAGTTTTACCCCATCCGAATTTAATAGAAAGCCTAGAGTTTTAAAAAGAACATCAAATAAATTTAAAGCCACAGAGCTGCGAAGAATTTTCCTGTATGATGGTTTAAAAATATTCAAGAATTTCTTACTTTTGCATTGTGCTATTTATATATTATCAAGCTCTTCCCTAAGAGATCTAATGGACTCTGCTGATATCATGCTTCAAGAATTTTTCGATCACGACCGACGATTGTTCAGTAGAGCCTTTGTTGCCTACAACATTCATTCTTTAAGACCCTTTGTAAATGAATGTGCAGACCATGGAACTCCAGAGGAATGTTCGGCCTTTAAGTATGAAAATTATCTAGGCATCATGAAGCGTTTGCTTCGATCTGGCTACATGCCTCTTCAGCAAGTTTATAATAGAGACACGGAAAGAAATGGGCACTTGACTGATGAGAAAGTTGTAGATAAAAATGCAATTGAATTCAGTTCTGCTCATGAGAGGCCAGGAGGAGAAATTATAGCTGGAGCTCAGTATAGGAAACTACAGCTAGGTGGTATTACTCTAGCCCTTAACGATTCTGATCGTTGCTTCATGACCCCTGAAAATGACGTGGTTCTGCTGTCAAATATTGTTCATTCGGATGAAGGAAGGGTGCTTCTGATAGGAAGAAAGTTTAGAAATAAACAGGATGTTTATGAGTATCCTATAAACTCTTCACAAATTGGTATCTGCAGAGTTTCTCAGTTAGGCAATGAAAGGCAGACATGGGATTTTCTAGATCACTTTTCAAGAAAGTGTTACATTATACCTGATAAAGACGCATTCATTACCATACCTCTTGTTCACTTCTAAATTTAAAATTGTTGCAGTATGCAGTTGTGAGGTTCTTGCCTACTGAACTGACTGAGGAGGAGGAAGTAGAGGTTGTAAGTACCTCATGGCTGCTTAATGACAATTGCTTCTCATACCGGCCTCCCAAAACTGTTCCACTGGACCGAGCAGCCAGAATGGCCATTATTCACTCCAAACCTGACTTGACATGGCAGAAACTACCTGTTGTGTGTGAGGAGATCCATAGTGAGTCTTCCATTTCTAATAAATCTAAATATTTTTTGTGCTGAGTTTTGACTTAAATAATTGTAATAATTTTTTTTACAGGAACTCATGCTAGGGCAAAGAAGCAAGAAACGCAATTGTAAATGGAGAGCCAGCTGAATCTGATAGAACCACTGACTATGAAAAGCCACGTAAAAAGAAGAAACCGCAGAGATTTTTATCTGATGAGGAGGATGAAGACGAACCAAAGAAGAAACGCAAGTCAGTAACCTCTCAGCGCTCACAGATGTATGAGTCTGATACTGAAGAAGATAAAATTCCACCACCCAACGATCTGAATTTGGAGAAATTACAAGATCAAGCAGATAGAATTGTTGCTCTCCGCCAAGTCCAGACAAAAAAGATAAGACACAACCAGTGCGATAGAGCTGCTTCTTCATCCAGTAGTTGTGAAACCAGTAACACAAACTTTTGTTGTTGAAAACTTTGCCTTATCTTAATTTCCTTTTCACATGTGTCTTAAATTTTTGCAGCTGGTCAGCAGAGTAAGGCAGTTGTTAAGATAAAGCAAACTGTTTCTGCCCCCCCAAAAACGAGATCCTCTGCTCAAAGGATGTTATCGGATGACCTAGGTATGACTCTGCACACACTTTTGCATTTCCAACTATTTTTTAGTCTTTTAATTAATTTATTTTCTGAGAAGCAGAAGGTGGGCTCCCTGACAAAAGTCCAGTTCAAGAAATCATGATTGGATCTGATATTCCTGGTAAGGCTCTTCTTTATGTGAAGTAGTAGTATTGTTAAATAGTTGACATTTTATTATTTCCTCTCCCCTTAGAGGACAGAACTATTATTTTCAATACTGATGATGATGAGAAACCTTGGAGGCAAGACCAGAGTGGTGAATTGTATTCAGAAACATCAGTCAATCAAGAAATCTTGGCATCTTGTGAGTTCAGTTTAGAGAGGAAAATTCTTGCTTCCAATTATATATATATTTTTAGTTACTTATTTTTACCTTCTTTATGTTTTTCAGCTCCAGCTAGATCCAGCTGTAGTCTCACCATGATTCAAAAGCCTGCACCATGTACGTTTAATTAAGAGAGTGAAATTTTTCTCGTCAGTTGTACATATTTTCTTTTCCTAAATGGCTTTAAACTTTACTAATTTTTAATATTTTCCAATTCTAGCTTCTTCTAGTAGTCTCACCATGATTCCAAAGGCTGAAGCTTGTATGTTCAGTTAAGAGAGGGAAATTCTTCCCTTTAGTTGTATCTTCTTATCCTAAAGGGCTTTAAATTTTACTAATTTAATATTTTTAATTCTGGCTACTTCCAGTAGTCTCACCATGATTCCAAAGGCTGCACCTTGTATGTTCAGTTAAGAGAGGGAAATTCTTCCCTTCAGTTGTATCTTCTTATCCTAAATGGCTTTAAATTTTACTAATTTAATATTTTTAATTCTAGTTACTTCCAGTAGTCTCACCATGATTCCAAAAGCTGTTAGTTCCAGTAATATCACAACAAATAAAACATGTTGTTGTAGTAAAAGACGTAAGTTTCTCTGATTTTATCATATATTTTTTTGTAAACCCACAATACCGCACTATTATTCTTAAATCTTCAAACTCTCCTGGTGAAGGTCATCAGATGGTGCAATACGAGCAGGGAGAGAAGACCAAATCAATGGTGCAGCAAATCCTAATGAACACTAGAAGAATACTATCGTATGTTGTGCCAGAAGATGAGCAGCATCCTGAAGACTTTGACTTTTATAAAACACTACCTTTGAAGACAGAGGACGAATATGATGAGTTTGAGCTATACCTTGATATAAAAGCCCAAAAGACTTCAGCAGTAAGTCCAATTTTTTTTAGCGTAAGATATTTTAAGATTATTTAGCTGTTAACTGATGCACTTGTTTTATTCCAGGTCAAATTCATGACAACCCTGTAGAGAGAGACCATGACTGAAAGGGAGTTTGTGGGTCAAATACTAAGGGAATGTATTGACAACAACCTGGCTAGGTGTATCTCTTGGGCTCGAACAGATGACAGCAAAATAAAATTTCAGAGAAGTAATTTATACAATATAATTAAATGTAAGTTGTACTCATCTTTCAATAGAAACTCATTCCTCGCCTTTCTTGGAATAGAAATTACATTGTAATCTAATTTGGTCTTATCTATTTTTCAGTGGCTGTACTAAAAACTTTCAAAGGCTTTGATCTATCAGCAACGGACTCCAAAGTAAAACGATGGTTCTATACTAGTGAACAGAGATAAGATAATCTAGTTAGTTTTTTTAATTCAATTTTTTCTGTTCCCCTTTATTTGTGTTATGCTTTAGGCTGTGTCCCCCCCAAAAAAAAACTATCGCTCAGCCTATTACTCCGATTTGGCTGGATGAATGTGTAAATATCAGTTCTCGACCTGCGAAAACTGTTTTGCAAAGTTTGACTTATATATGGCGAGAAGGAAGAAAAGTGTTTCGTAAAATGGTTTACGTAAAGATACACGTGGATGTACACCATTTCACGAATCAGTTTTCTTCCTTCTCGCCATATTGAAGTCAAACTTTGCAAAACAGTTTCCGCAGATATACAACCAATATTTACCTATTCAGTTCGCCTTGCCAACGTTTCGGTAACTTTAAACAATGATTTGAAGTCGCGAGGTGGACGCATCAGCTCCCGACCGCAGCGGGGGGCGTGGCTGGGACTTCTACTTGACAACAGAAGGCCGGTGGCTCGTCGGCTCACGCGTCCACTTGGCGACCTAATATACTTGCACAGTTTTAAATTAGGAAATGAAGTGAAAGGGTGCTGCAGGCGTTTAGCATACAACTATGAAAGCCTTAACGCAATAACGTACGGACACATGGGCGAACTAATTTAAACCATTTACTGAAAACATGAACTTATGAATAAAATTTAGGTTGGTGGTATTGCTAGAGGCCCCGCCCACTTTCAAATAAAATTATTGGAAGGCGGAATTACAGTCCCAGCCAACAATCAGGAGCCGCGGTTGGCAGCTAGTGGTCGCGTTTGAAACTATCCTGCTGGTGCACCCTCTTGCACGGCGCGAAACTGCTGCCATTCTGACGTGACCTCTCCCGCCGAAAAGTATTGGACATCAAGGTACAAAGCAACAGGCGATCATAAAACTCGTGAAATGATTTTATTGGTGAGAGCCTCTCTCGACTCGGCTCGGTCTGGCTGCTCCACTCGTAATTACCATAGAAACAGCGAATGCAAACTAATGTTATGCAAAAACGTATTGACAGTTTGCCATCACACCTATCTCTAAAATTTTATCATTTTTCGTAGTATTTTTCATTGTAATTTTGTACGAATCGCTTGGGCACAATCGGCTGCGGCCATAAGGGCCCATCGTCAAGAAGAATCAGATAACTTGCAAAAGGCACCCCAAACGGGGGACTAAAAACTCACTAGCGTGAGCACTAGGCATCCCTAGTGGGGGCCTAAAAAATTCTAACGCTAACGCGTTAAACAGCCCTCTGGGTTTTAACACTTACCTTTTACTTACAAAGAATAAATAAATATACATTGTAAACTATACGTGAGAACCAAATTTTAAATTTTATTTGCTGCCCCTCAGGCTAGCTATCAACAACACTGCCTTGGCGACCACTGAAGTCCAACCAAAAATATTTCAGTGGTAATTCTAGATTTCAAAACGAAGTAAATGGCCGTTTTAACATTTTAGCACTAGGTAGATGTACGCCAGACCACGTCTCGCGTCACAGGCTTCGCGAAATTTCGCGAAACATTGTTACGCTGCGACGCGCCAGCGTTCATCTACCTAGGTCTGTGGCGCTCTCTCTGTGGATAAGTTCGCATACTATCGGAAATTATTAAAACCCTTGTCGTCAACACAGGGAACACCACTGAATTTCACTCGAGGAATGCGTTCTTTCGATCTGAAAGTGATTATTAGCATCTTTACATTTATTTTAAAAGTACAGCGACTAAACCTTTTTGCGGACCAAATTTTGATTTTGCTACTCTCCGCTCATGGGCGCTGCGCAGCCATGCGGAACCATGGTTCCACTGTTATTCGATTCATGTGACGTCACATTCTTTTCACTGTAACAAGCAGGCCCGCCCTACCGCCCAACGTCGTTGCCAGCTCCGCTTCGCCACGCCTTCGGCCCGACCCAAAAGCCTCAAAGCGTCTTCTTCGCTTTAAAATAATCACTGTGAAAAATATTTCCGTACATGTACGATATTTTTTGTAATTTACCATTTACAAAATGAGTCGTACATGTCCAACCTCCCACTCTTGATCGTCATTCGATTCCAAGTCGATACGCAGTGCTTGTACATTTACAATCTAGGATTGTCATTGTACGACATCTTCCATGGAAAATTTTCCCGTACCCTGTACGAAATTTTCTTACAGTGATCGGTCCTTCGGCCCGTACGGGCATTCCCATTGGGAATACTAAAAGTTTGTAACGGTGAACCACCGTAACTACAGCCCTCCCTTCTGCTTTGAAAACGCTCTGCTACCATAGGAGTTATAGCGCCGTGTTATCGAAACGGTTACTAATTCCGTACAACTCCCAAAATTCAGTTTATAGGGCTGCAAAATTACGCAAAACCCATTACACGACATCCAGCATATTGTTTTCAGTTATTTAGGTTGTCGATCGGGCTTTAGCTCCAAAACGGCAAGAGACAGAGTAAGACGGACGAAATTTTGGCCGTAAGGGCCGCAAAATGACGCAAAGCCTGTGAGACGATACCCTTCATGATGTTTTCGGATATTTCGGTCGTCGACGTGGCTGTAGCGCCGAAACGGTAAGTGATAGAGCAAAACGGACGAAATTTTGGCCCAGAGGGTCCTAACTCGACGAGATACCTCTTAGAAGACCATAATATTTTATTAAAAATATTGTTATTTTTCATTCACACAAAACTTTAATAATTTTTTTCAGTGCCTTAATGAGGGTTGGCAGGATTTGCACCCGGCGTTTGAATGTCCAGGAGTTACCCCTAGGATCCCCTAAAAATCTGAACTCTCTAGCTCAACTCCTTCGAGTGGAACAGACAGACAGACCGACAGACAGACCGACAGTCAGACCCACAGACGGACAGACAGACAGACAGACAGACAGACAGACAGACAGACACCAGATCGATTGCATAAGCCCGCTCTGTAGCTTTTTCACAGCAGAAGGGCGGGCTAAAAACTGTCACATTCGTTTGGCTGTAATTGTCACATTCTTTTAAATGTGACTGCCGAATTTACGGCGCTTTGCCCAGTCTATTCACTTTACAACAAATGTGACATCATATTATAACGAATGTGACAGCTTTTTCATTAAAAAGAATGTGATGTCACATGAATTGAATAACAGTGTCCAGACGATTCCTTTCTTAACAAAGTGCATATTTTCGATGGCCGTAGCTCCCATCCGTCACTGAGATGGGGAAGAGAGACTGACGACGTATACTCAAAATTATAATTTTGAACCGAAATTGGGTATGTTAACCTAATTCGGATCAGCAAAATTTCGTTCACTGTCAAATCCATACCAAATGTCTAAAGAATCATTCTATACCACTTTTTCGTATTTTGAGCACCCCTCAATGAGTTTTCAGCTATGTCCTAACACATTTCATGTGGTATCGATCTGTTTTCCTTGTTTGGAATATCGTCGATTTTACAAGATGCTCCTAACCTCCCTTACGCAAGCCATGCCGTTAAACTGAGCCGAAGGCTTTGACAGCACATCCCGACCAATGCCAGTAGTCCAAAAATCAACAGAAAGGTATCTTCTTCGAGGTAATAAAAAGGAAAGGCTAAATTCCAGCTCCTTAATGAATCTTGAAGCAGGTGATCCGAAATAGGACTGATCCGAAGTAGATTCAGTCGCTCAAAAATGTTCACCTTTTTGTTGACAGAAGAAGATACCCTAGAACTACTTGACGTTTACTTGGTGCCCGGTTCTTATCGCTGGCAGAATGTCGTTGGCTCTGGCTATAAGTTTACCGCCTCACGTTCGGACAAGTCATTCCACATGCTCCTGAACTAACACCGCAACTACTGCGCTCTGTGTGCTGGCTGTGTCCCCAGTCATTAGCAAACCTCCCTCTGCCGCTCAGCGAGGGCGGGGCGGCACGCACGCCTTAAATATGAATGCAGCCCTCACGCAGCGCACCGCGCAGAGGAATACGCGAGGGGAACAACACTTGCTCGACCAGCTAGTGTGCAGTACTCCGACTAGTCACTTTTCCTCTTCTGTCGCATCAACTTTCTGGTCACATTCCGTCCAGGAAATCCCCCAACTCCCCCCCCCCCCCCTCTCTCTCTCTCTCTCTCTCTCTCTCTCTCCCTCTCTTAGTATATATGTACATACGATGAAATCTTCCTGTGATCCCCGCGATCTATCCCTTGCTGGGGAGTAAACATATTTGCATAGCATAACCCGCGCGGTAATTAATACTCAGTGCCAAAAAGCGATGCTTAGTGGATACTTTGTCGATTTTGTATTAGGGTAAGCTTTATGTTAAGGCTTAAAATCACTGTTAGAAATGTTTGAAATTTCATTACGTTTTTAACATACATTTTAATAAATTTGTCATAAAATTTAATAACCGTTTCATTTTAATAACAGTGTGAGGAAATTTAATGACCATTTTATTACACGTAAATGAAATTTCACAACATGTCCTCATTTCATTACTTGTCATAACATTTCTGATAGTTGTAATGAAAATTTTGTAACATTGTTATTAAAAAGTTGCGAATAGACCTTCGTAGAGAGGAAGAACAACACGACGTTCCTGTGCCGTTCTTCCCAGGTGGTCTCCCCGGCCGTGAAGTCTGAGGCGTGGGATCCTAACCCAGAGTTCGTGGTTGAACTCCCGGAAGGATGCCAAAAAAGGCATGTGTACGACTATGAACTGTGTCAGAAAAATATGAATTTCAGTCAGAAAGACAACAAAGTCCAACAAAAATCCTCGGTAACTATTTTTTTTTAAATTATTGCCTTTTTTTTCAATTACACGTGTAATAAAATTTCATTACAAAAATGTAATGAAAATAGCTTCATATGAAGCTTCAGGTGAAGACATCCTAGTCAGGTCCGTTCGAATTTTAGTTATGTGTGTCGCATACCAGCAGGTAGGTAAATTTTATACTCTGCATGCAAATAAACTTCATTTTGGTGCCAAGGATGTAGTCTCTACAGCAGAAGGAACAGAAGTTTGCGGGACAATGTATTATGTTGTCATAGTTGTGTATGAATAAGATAACTGTTTTTTAGCCCGCCGTTCTGCTTTGAGAAAGCTACAGAGCGGGCTTATGCCATCGATCTGGTGTCTGTCGGTCTGTCTGTCTGTCTGTCTGTCTGTTCCACTCGAAGGAGTTGAGCTAAAGTGTTGAGATTTCTAGGGGACCTTAGGGGTCACTCCTGGACAGTCAAACGCCTGGTGCAAATCCTACCAACCCTCATTAAGGCACTGAAAAAAATTATTGAAGTTTTGTGTGAATGAAAAATAAAAATATTTTCAGTAAAATATAATGTTCTCCTCAGGGGTATCTCTGGGCCAAAATTTCGTCCGTTATGCTATATCTCTTACCGTTTCGCCGCTACAGCCACGTCGACGACCGAAATATCCGAAAACATCACGGTGGGTATCGTGTCATGGGTTTTGCATCATTTTGCGATTCTTGGGGCCAAATATCGTCCGTTTGACTGTATCACTAACCCCCGTTTGGGCGGTACCGCCACACCGGCAACACAAATGTCCGAAAAACATCATGTTTTGTATCGTCTGGTGTCTGTCTGTCGTCTGTTCCACTCGAAGGAGTTGAGCTAGAGTGTTAAGATTTTTAGGGTATCTTAGGGGTCACTCCTAGACAATTAAACGCCTGGTGCAAATCTTGCCAACCCCAATTAAGGCACTGAAAGAAATTATTAAAGTTTTGCGTTTGTGAAAAATAAAAAATATTTTGAATAATATTTCAGGGTCTCCTGAGGGGTGGCTCGACGAGTTAGAAAATTTCGTCCGTTTTGCTCTATCTCTTACCATTTCGGCGCTACAGCCACGTCGACGACCGAAATATCCGAAAACATCATGAAATGAAGGGTATCGTCTCACAGGCTTTGCGTCATTTTGCGGTCCTTACGGCCAAAATTTCGTCCGTCTTACTCTGTCTCTTACCGTTTTGGCGCTAAAGCCCAATCGACGACCTAAATAACTGAAAACAATACGCTAGATGTCGTGTAATGGGTTTTGCGTAATTTTGCAGCCCTATAAACTGAATTTTGGGAGTTGTACGGAATTAGTAACCGTTTCGATAACACGGCGCTATAACTCCTATGCTAGCAGAGCGTTTTCAAAGCAGAAGGGAGGGCTGTAGTTACGGTGGTTCACCGTTACAAACTTTTAATATTCCCGAAGGGAATGCCCGTACGGGCCGAAGGACCGATTATTTTTTTTAAGCGAAGAAGACGCTTTGAGGCTTTTGGGTCGGGCCGAAGGCCGAAGGCCGAAGGCCCGACCGAAGGCCGCCGGCAGGCCAAGCAGGCAAGCCCTCTGCCGAACGGAGTTGCCAGCGTGGCGAAGCGGAGCTGGCAACGACGTTGGGCGGTAGAGCGGGCCTGCTTGTTAGGCATTTTCTAAAATTATGCCGATAGTTGCAGATATACAGAGAAAAATTTTTGGTTACTGTCATCGAATTTTTGATTACCACCATCAAACTGCTGTTCGATCTGTCTGAATCGTTGTGGGCATCGAACTTTCGATTGCTGTAAACGAAATTTCAGTTCCGGGAACTCAAATTTTGATGCCCCTGACGATCTTGACGGATGGAACAAAATTTGATGACTGCAACCAAATCTTTTTCTCAGTGTAGTAACATTGTTTTATTTACTTTAACGGTCTTGAGATATTGCGTGTTTTTAGACCACGCTCGTGGTTCATAAAAAGACTCTTAAATTAACTTGTCTCTCTTAAACATATTTAAATTACCATCCACTTTTATGCCAGCGTACTTACAGGCAGTATCCTTTCGTAACGAACAGGAACGTGCTGTGAATTGTCTTGTTGACTGCTGTTTATTAAAGTTGAAAATTTTTGTACCTGAATCTGTGTGTATTATACTGGGCTACAAAATTAGCGTATCAGTTCTTCTTCCGCAAATAAGTTATGCTAGAATATGGCTAAAAACTTGAAATTTGGAAGAGAGATGGGCCGAAGTGATGTGTCCACGTCCGTAAAGTTGCAACAGTCAAACCCAGTCTCTTGATTATTTTTCCACCCCTCGCTTAAAACACCATCAAATTTTGACACTTTGGCTGTTGTCAAAGTGCACTGTTAGGAAACGATGTAAGCTGATGACACTCTCCGTGATGTGAATGTTGTTTGTAAACAACATATTTTGTATTCATATGGTGTAATACTTTTTGTTCTCATTTTGTCTAAGAGGGACCGACTCCTCGATAGGGTGGCAGTAAGTGATCTAGATTAAATTTTCGATGGGCGCCAGGGCCAGATCCAGATCACTACAAACAACTAAGTATTTTATCTATATCATTGACAGTTCTAGGTCCGTCCAACCGCAAAGATGTCTATGATATAAGTATAATGAATTATAAAAAAAGAACATGGTAGGGGAAAATCCCTCTCAGGACTCAATTAACTAGGTAGATGAACGCCAGACCACGTCTCGCGTAACAGGCTTCGCGATATTTCGCGAAACACTGTTACGCTGCGGCGCTGTCAGTATGGGTTAGGATGCCATAAAAAATACGCTTTGAGTAACGAAACAGTAGGCGCACGTCAATTTCACTCGTGCAGACGGTTCCGGCGATATGCTAGTCTGTGATAAGAGAAAATCTGAGAAATACACAACTCTAAGCGTATATTAAGGACTTTTTGTCAAAATTTGACGCTGCAGCGGCTTACCGGTGCGAGATACGGCCAAACGGACGAAATCTTCGCCCAAACCCTAATGGTCTCTCGTCTCACCACCTCCCAGGGCAACTTGTCCAGGCCGCTTCCCAGTCGTGGAACAGCTAGCTCGGTGAGGCCGAGCAGCTCGACCCACCGAGCCAGCTGTTCCAAAGCAGAGGTCAGGCTGGTGAGAGTGGGCAGGTCGGTGTACCGCGGTTTTGTAACGAGATAGAACACATAGATACCCGAAGAAATACTTAACCGCGCCGCGTCCCCCACCTGCCATCTCCCAGCCCCAAGTTGCTCCTGCCGACCGTATAATATTTTGAAAGTAGCGACGATGCCAGCCGGCACTCACACAAAGGGCTTTACGATACCTCAGTTCGACAAAGACCTAGTCCAGGGAGGAGCTACGACAAAGACTCAGTTGGGGCGAGCGCTTGGAGAACAGCTCAGTTGGAGCGCAAGCTTGAACAACCACTCAGTCGGAGCGAGCGCGTGGAGAACAGCTTAGTCCCTATATGAACTAGGTAGATGTACGCCAGACCACGTCTCGCGTAACAGGCTTCGCGATGTTTCGCGAAACACTGTTACGCTGCGACGCGCCTGCG
>JAWJED010000039.1:245392-276943 GCA_033675135.1 Frankliniella intonsa | reverse complement strand
AAAATTCCGCTTGAGATAGACACTACGTCATGATCGAAAACAGAGAGAAAGCTTGTTTAAACTTAATTCGAAGTCGACTCGTCCGACACACACTTCTATATTTTCCTTTATATCTCCATGTAGAATTATCAGATCGCAACGCCAATAGGTGCATTGCAAAGCTTGTTTCATTGGCTTTCTTCGGCTTCCTGGGCGGTTTTGTGTTTAACCTCTCCTTACAGGCGAAACTTTGGTTTGAAGTCCAGCGCATGGACTCTCCGACGCTACGCGCCGCCAACTGCCCTGCTACCGCACGGCTCGATCAGGCGCGCTGAGTTGCCGCCCGCTGGTTCAATGAGCGCTCGCTCGCTTTCCCTCCCGTTCGCTCGCTCCCCGGTTGGTTAAATCCCTCGCTCGCTCTCCCGCCCGTTCGCTCGCTTTCGGTTCGCTACGCTGCTCAGTTCGCTGGCTGGGCGATCGCTCTCCCTCCCGCCCGTTCGCTAGCTTCCGGTTCGCTACGCTGCTCGGTTCGCTCGCTCAGCTGCGTTTGCTACGCTGCTCGCGAGAAGCCCTCCTGCTCTCCAGAAGCCTTTCTGGTGATGCGGCGGAGGACCTCCGGCGCAGAGCCAACGCGGTCCATCGGGCGGCGGTGAACCAGCACAACCAGGAGAAGCAGGCGCGGTTCTTGGCAGGAGTGGAGGGAGTAAGGCCAGTGGCGAGGTTGAATGTGGTCTTTCGTTATTTGAGGCAGGAAGGACGGAGGAGAGTGGCGGCCAACCCGGGGGGAGTGACCCTGAGGGACTGGGAGGAGGAGGTGACCAGGCTGGAGCAGGGAGAGCAGCTGCCGCGCTGGCCGGAGGAGCCAGACCCAGGGGCGCCAGCACCAACAGCAGCACAACTGAGGGGGTACGTACAGCAGCTGGCCAACAACACCTCGCCAGGACCAGATGGGCTGCCAGCGGAGCTTTTCAAGTACGCACCCCCTCTCTTCTTCGAACTCCTGGAAGAAATGCTGGCCCCCATGTGGGAGGAGGGCCGCTTCCCACGGGCCTGGACATCCTCAGTTCAGGTGCCTCTCCCCAAAAAGCCAAGACCAGCAGGGCCGGAAGACTACAGGACACTCACCCTGAGCTCCGTCCTGTCCAAGAGCCTGGCAAAGCACCTGTACCAGCTCCTGACGGAGGTGCTCCCACCCCTTCCCTAGTACCAGGCCGGGTTCCAACCTGGAAGGAGCACATATGACCACATCCTGCTGCTCCGCAGGATAATGGATGAGCGCTGGAGGGCGGGAGACCCAGTCTACATCCTCGCTCTGGACATCAAGTCAGCGTTCCCGTCGGTGCAGCGGCGGGAGCTGGCGGAGCTGCTGCTCGCAGAGGGTGTCTCCCCCTTCCTTCTCAATAGCAGAGCCGGGAAAAGGGCGGGCGCTTGTGGGCTCTGCGCTCGGCCGCTGCGCCCAACATGAAGAACTCCAACCCATGAAGCGCGCGCCCACAGAACGCCCAACCCACGGAAAGCCCACGCCACCATCGAGCGCAACCATGAGCGCGCTTGTGGGCCTTTAAACCAAGCCTGTCTGACTGCTACCGCTGCCGGCTGCCTTGACCTGCATGCGGGTCTCCAATGCTGCACGTGCCGTGTCTGCTCTTCATGGGTCTGCGCGCTTGTGGGCTCTAGAACCCACAGTGCGGCTTCGACTGCCGGCTGCCGCTCAGGCTTTCCGTTCGCTGCGCGCAGCGCTGCAGCAGCGGAGCACCCCGCCAGGCCACTCCCTAGCAAAGGCCCACAAGCGCCCGCCCTTTTCCCGGCTCTGCTCAACAGGGTGGTGGCGCTGGCGCTGTCAGACGCCACGTACATCAGGTGGATGGCAGGCCGCACCAGGGAGGTCCTTACCAGCCGGGGGGTGAAGCAGGGCTGCCCGCTCGCCCCCTACCTCTTCACCCGCGCGCTCCATGGGGTCCTGCGGAGGGTGGTCCAGCAGCTGCCCAGGTTCTGCCTGGACCTAACGAGGCAGGACTTCATCCCGGCCCTTTGTGCCCACGCGGACGACCTCATCGTTCTTTCCACAAGGTACGAGGACCTGCCGCGCTTCCTGGCAGAGATCGAGACGGCTGCTAGGCAAATCGGCGTAGAACTGAACTACAAAAAGTGTGAGTATATGGAGAGGCTTTCGGGGGTGCAGGACCCGCGCCCATTTTCAAGACCGGTGAACATAGCAGGCAGAGAGGTGCAGCAGGTCAGGAAGATCGTCTACCTGGGGGCGCTCCTGACGGCGGACCTGGACAGGCGGGGGGCTGCATACCACCGAATAACCAAGGCGCAGCGAGCGGTGGCAGCGCTCCAACCCCTGCTGCATCGCAACCCCCTGCCCCCACCTGTAGTGTCCAGGATATACAGGACGTCGGTGCTGAGCTCGCTCAGCTACGAGCAAAGCACGACAGCGACCACCAAAGCAACTCGCTCCACCCTGAGAAGACAGGCCGGGGTCATGAAGGAGGAATCACGGGAGGCCGGCCCGTATCACCGGGGCAGAGAAGAACAAGGCCTCCATCACCCGCACCATCCGGGGGGCGCGAGTGCGCTACTGGGGGCACATGAGAAGATTACCGGCGGAGCACCCACTCAGGAGGGCGCTTGTCTACGAGGTAGGGAGGAAGGTGGGAAGGCCCTGCCACACCTTTGACAATGCAGTGCAGCAAGACCTAGAGAGACTGCAGGCGCCACCAGAAGGGTGGGAAGCGCTAGCGGAGGATAAGTGGGCACTGGCGGCACACGTACGCCAGGCGCTGGAGGGGAAGGTTTCCTCGGAGGAAGAGGAAGAGTCGGAGGAGGAAGAGGGGCAAGGCATGGAGGTGCTAATGCCACCCCTGGAAGAGGAGAGTGATGAAGAGGAGGAAGAGGCTTGAAGGAGAAGAGGGAGGAGGGGGAGAAGGGTAAAATATTAACTAGGTAAGCATCCCCTGCAACACAGCAAGCCTACTGCATGTAATAACTATTGCTTCTCTCCCTAGCTTTTTGCTTTGCCAAATGCCTGCAACTGCACTTTCACTGCACTAAATCACTGTCTAACCAGCCTGACACCACGACCCCGGTTGCACTGAAAATGAACGAATCCTGATTCTCGCTCCTATACGAGCGAGAATTTGAGGGTAATTTTATTACTCTCTGGAGAGTAAGAATTTTTTTCCTCACTCTATTTGAGAAAGAATTTTGTGATCTCGCCCCAATAAAGTGAGAATTCTTGCTTAAATAAAGTGAGACTAGGAAATCCTTACTCACATAGAGCGAGGCTAAAAAATATCTCACTCAAATAGAGTGAGGTTTAAAATTCTCACCCAAAATAAGCAAGGAAAAGTGTCCTTTCCCTTTACGGGCGAGAATGTAGATTCGAGGATTTGCAGTGTGCTCTTGGTGGTAGCGCCGGCCCGTCTGTGCGAAGAGTACAGAGGGGGCCCCTCGCATTCGGGAAGGCACTAGATGCGCGGTCTTGTTAAATTTACAGGACTGATTGAGGGGCCTCCGTGCTAGCGGGAATTTATTTCCAGCTTCGGCTGTGTAGCCGCGCCGTTAAATCCTATCTATCTAAAAGAAAACCAGATGACTTTGACGGTGGTGCTGCTTCCAGCGGTGCCGGTGCGGTCACGGATGCTGTCAGCATTCGGTTCGCGGCCAATCAGGCAGGGACAGGTAAGGGCGAGTGTGGAGGGGTACAGAGAGTTTTTCACGAGCAATAACAGAGGCTGAAAAGCATCGTCGTATTTTTTCAGGATGTCCAGATTCAAACAACGGAGAGTTGCAGCACCGAGCCTCACCCTCCACGCCATCATCTGCGGCTTTGCAACAGCTTGGTCAGCCTTCTGCCGCGTAATTCCCCGGGCTCTGCGGATTTCCCCTGCGGGATCATTATTGGGAAACAGCCGCCGTTTCGTTCGCCCACCGACTAAGTTTTCTACTCCTGGTGTGAATTTCCTGGATGAATCGTTGTTATATTAAGTTAGCCACCGCGCCGGTCCGCGTCGTCCAGGGCCTCCGTGGGAATTCTCCCGGTGCTGGCCAGGTCAATGCAGAACTCGACACCATCGCCGAGGAAAGCACCGAGATTGGAGACCTTAGACAAGGCAGGTCCGCCGGGGGGAACTCCCTCCCCAACACGTCCCCAGGTGTCCGGCCGCAAGCGGTACAGGTGGTGGCGTAGGTGCACAACGTCAACGTGGGTCCCAACTCTCCCCGCCCCAACGGCCCCCGGTGCGACGGAGGCTGCACACGCCAGGCCAGCTCGACGAGATCGTGGGAATGGAGCAGATAATCACCACATCACTAGCGCAGGATGCTGGACTTGGGCCCATCCGGACACCACAGTCCCATTCCCGACGCGATGGCCTTTGAACACCACGCAGTGGCCGTGGGACACCTCGCAGCATGAGAGAAGGGCGTCCTGGAGAAGGCGCTGCTCCATGGCCGAGCTCCGCTTTTACACCTGGGCAACCAGCTGGAGGACGAACAAATGCACTTGTAACCATTCCATTCCGACTTTGAATTTGGCATCACAAGTGTTCAATAAATCTCACTGTGGCGTTAGTTTTTCGATCCGAGCAGTGAGAGGGGAGTACTACTGGTCCTCTACGGCTACCGTACGACCCGCGGACGGCTCGTCTGTTTTCTTCATAATAAGATTTCCTTTGTATTAGCAACAAACATTGATGTGTTTATCGTCCATCGTGTAAGTTGAGCTGATTTAATCTGACCAAAATATATTGATTGTCTGACAGTATACTGTTATAAGGCCAGGTCGTGGAGCTTCTAACCGGGAGGCAAAGGGGGTAGAACAGTTAGGAATAAGTCAGCCAAGTATTTATTGTGCAATCATCACAGCAAGGTAGCGCGAGCGCGGAGCGCTACAGGGACACGTCCAGACTTGAGCTCCGCCGAGACTTGACTGCCTGAGCCGAGCCGGCCTAGGCCCCAGGCTTGCCAGATTCGGCCAACCAGAGTGCGCCCGAGTCGGCGCCCGAGCCCGCCCGAGCGCGCCCGACCGCTATTGCGCCCGAAAGCGCCCGGTCGGACCAGAATCACCAGAATGCGCCCGAACGCGCCTGACTTGACCGCAGGCTCTTTTTCGGGAAATCCACCGGGTTTTTGCTTCCTAATCGCTAATCCCGCGCCGGCACAAACGCCGAGGTGACTCCGCACGGGGTCCGCGCGCCCCGAATCGGGCCAAGTCCGCCCGAGTATTCCCGAATGCGCCCGATTTGGACCTATTGGCCCATTGCGCCCGTCGGGCGCCCAGGCGCCCGAGGCCAATTTTTGGGCGCCCGGAGGGACCCGAATGCGCCCGGCGGGCGCCAAAGCGCCCGGTCTGGCAAGCCTGCTCGGCCCTCGGCGCGCTGCCGGTGGCGCGGCGGCGCGGCGGCGGCCGGTCGGGCGCGAGCCGAGCCCCGCCTCGGAGCACCTCGGGTGCCCGCTCGGGCGCGGCCTCGGTGCGGTGCGGAGGCTGGGGCGCTCACCAAGGCCGTGCCTGGTGGTAGGGGACAGCGCCTGTGTAGAGGCTAGGTGCGTCGTCTGCTAGCGTATTCGGGGTGGGGGTAAACCCCGCAAAACGCACTACAGCTTAACCGCGGCAGCGCGGGCGGGTGTGCCACGGTAGCACGAAGTGCACTTCGTAGCACTAGCCCTGACCGTCGTCTGCTAGTGGCTTGAGTACTGTTTAGTAAAGCATTGATAGAAAAGAGGAAGATAGCAATAAAAGATAGCGATAAAATCTTAACTCTACAACAATAAGTATATTTGGCTTAACGAAGTTATGAACAGTAATTGTTTATGATTCTCTCCCAAGGGGCGCTGACTCTTATAATACTCCGTACACGGGCCCATAATACACCTGTAATACATATAATATCTATAATCCATAATACCGAAAAATACAGATACCTTCTCACTATTTTTACCATTAGATGAGCTTTACCAGTGTGGTTGACTAACAGCGCAAAGCACTTCCCTAAAATGCGCTCGGAAACTTTGCCCAATGGGCTGGGCTATCTTCCTCTTTTCTATCAAGGCAAGGCGTGTGCTATGGACGTACCGAGGTACCGAGGGGCCGATATCACTTTCTGAAAAATATTGCACTAAGTGTCGTTGGTCTCTGCGATTCTGAATATCGATTTTTCAAGAGTTTTCTCGACTCTTAATTGAAAAACGAAATAGCTCTTGTCAAATTTAAAAGAACTTTCTTGTTTTGGTGGTTTATTCTGTCGCATGTGGTATCAGTATCGCACATATAATACGCCTATAGTACACTTATAATACACCAATAATACCCATAATACACCTATAATAATAGTACTCCGTACGCGGCTGAGGGCACTGAAAATGAACGAATCCTGATTCTCGCTCCTATACGAGCGAGAATTTGAGGGTAATTTTATTACTCTCTGGAGAGTAAGAATTTTTTTCCTCACTCTATTTGAGAAAGAATTTTGTGATCTCGCCCGAATAAAGTGAGAATTCTTGCTTAAATAAAGTGAGACTAGGAAATCCTTACTCATATAGAGCGAGGCTAAAAAATATCTCACTCAAATAGAGTGAGGTTTAAAATTCTCACCCAAAATAAGCAAGGAAAAGTGTCCTTTCCCTTTTCGGGCGAGAATGTAGATTCGAGGATTTGCAGTGGGGAGTCAGCCCCCCGTTGTTCTCTCCTTTGTTGCAGTATTTGTTGAAATCATTGTAAGTTTTCCAACCGAAAGTTTCGAGGAAAAGGCGGTTTAACTAAACACAAAGGGACACGCTATGAGAAAAGAATTTGGACTGAGGAAACTGAAACTTGTAACAAGGTAAAGTTCATCTTGTGTACTTCGCTCGTTTTACAACAACATGGATGGTTTCGACGTCCTAAAAATACTGTCATTTTATTTTTAGGAAAATTCTGAATCTGCTGGTTTTATTCCTGATTGTCATGTTCATGTTGACCCTGTTCAACCAAGTGTTTCTAATGCCACATCCTCTCTAGAGGTAATTAAAATTTTGTGGAGTGTATTGTTTACTAATGACCATTGTTCTCATTATTTTGCTGTTGTCTGCAGGCCACAGTCAGTAGCAGTCTCCACACTGACCATACTTATTTTGGAATGCAAGATTCTGGACTGGACTACTAAACTCCTACTACTTCTTCAAGCACAACTAAGTGTGACATAATTTTTATAAAGAGTTCTACAGCAATAACAGAAGAAATAGTGTCCACATCAGAACTCCTGAACTTAGTAAACAAGAAGGTGAATGCGCTTCTACACCGTCAGCGGATTTCAAAGTTGGAAATGGAGGCACTTTGTGTAAAGTGTTTGTCACCTGGGACAAATAAGGCAGTTCAAAGAAGTGTTAAATTTTCCTCCAAAGGTGATGTTGAGTTGTTTGTTTACAATCAGGTAGTACATGTTGATCCATATCTTAATGGTGTTCGGCCTTTTACTCTCTTAGCATTGAATACTACAAATGAATTTGTAGATAGAGTAATAACAATTGTAAACAATGTACGTTTAATGGAAATTTGTAGTGGCTATGATGATATGCGATATGAAGAAGTTTGGTCAGATTGTCCTCTTGGTGTAAGAGAGAAGGATATGTTTGGTGAGGTTCGCTATGTTGAAACTTTTAGATCTCTGAAGTGTTCTATGCTAGTTGAGAGTAATAAGTGGCGATGCGCTGCTTGTTGTAAAATGGCTATACCCCTTCGGAGGAGATCTGCTGCAGCTACTACATTGGAACCGAACAAATTTACCAAAAATATTTTGCTATCTGAGGATGAAAAGTTAAATAAACTGGCAAACCTGCAAACAGAAGTGTCGAATGCAAAGAAGAAATTGACTCGTATTCAGGAGCGTATGCAAGAGGTGATCAAGAAAGACGCCATTACAGTAGAAGCAAATTTATCTGCGGTACTTTCAAATATTCTTGACAACAGTGATAAAGTGACACAAGCAATATTTCTCCAGCAGCAGATGAAGGCCTCTCCGCAAAAGAATGCAGTGGGGATGAGGTGGCACCCCACTATGATACGCTTTGCGCTATCCATCCATCCAACATCTCCAGCAGCATATCAACTCCTCCGAGACACCGGTATGATCAAGCTTCCATGTACCAGAACACTGTTTGATTACTCTCATGTCAAACCGGCTGTCGAAGGCATCGATGAAAAAGTTATTGAGAAGGTACAAGTGTTACCCGTGATAAAATGGATTTGTGCGCAGCGCGTGCGCGACCTCACTGTAAAAAATATTATGAAATTTAATAGTTAAATATATCTTAAATTTAATAACATTTTTACTTGTTCTTAAACCTATTAACAGTTTATGATATTTAAGAAGTGTTCTTAATTTTGCGAACCACACACAGAAAAAAGCTTTGCCTAGGTGCTCAAAAACTAGCACCGGGGCTAATTTTAATTAACTGCAGGGACTCAGCTAAAATTTTAGCTGTGGTGTTAATTGGATTGTAAAAGCCTAATTTGCTCGGGTGCCAACTAGGTTTAGCTAAGATGATAAATATTTTGGATAATCGCAAATTTAAATGACAAATTTTGTCACAGGTCGATAACAGAAAATATAGAACTGGGATTCTGAAGGCTAAACTCCCCCAGTTAGGCCCGAGCAGGATTCAGAGCCCTTTCTTCGGTCAAAAATTGAACATCTCCACGAGAGCGCATGGATGGGGACCCCGGAACCTGGCTGTTTTGTCGTGGCGGGTCATCCGCGAGAGCTAAGATTGCACACGATGAGCATTATTTCGATCAACGGCTCAGAGCTGGTTTCAACACAACTAATGTGATTTAACTGCTGAGTTTTTCTGCTGCAGCTAACTCAATTAGAAAATAAGTTAAGCAAACCACTTTCCCAAATTATTTCTTCGAATTTTTATTCAGTTAACCGGAAGGCAGGACTCAGCAAGACGATTTAGCGCCCGTGCTAATTTTTTTAACTGGACAGAAAAATGGTGTCTGTTAAATTAATGAGCACGGAACTGAATTGTTTTTTTCTGTGTGCAGGTTATGAAAATTCTGATAAAACTTCTCAATTGTAATGAAGGTCATGAAATTTCATAACAAGTTTATTAAATTTAAAAGGTTTCCTTTGTATTAACAAAATCGTTTTAAAAGTCACAATCATTCTTACTTTTAACACAAGTATTCAGAACACTTCTTTAAAGTCATACATCTTTTGACCATTGAACATAGAATTTTGGTGTTCAACATGGTATTGGGTGAACAATATCGAATTTAGATAGGCGTAGTGATAGGTATGCCACAGCCATATGTCAAAAAACAAGATAAGAAACATTTCCGTCCGCGCCAAACACCGAACTACTCTGGGAATGCCCATGGATGGAGTGGCGCATCAGGTCGGGTGCGAGCGTTCCCTTCCCAGGTATGTCTTGACAGCCGTGCGGTCTAAGGCGTCAGGATGCCAACCCCAAGGTTCGAGGTTCGAACCCACCCAGGTAAGGTAGAAAAATGTGTAAAAAGTAACAGAAAGTTGGGGCTGAAGATCTATCCGTGTGGAAAAGAACTGAATATTTTCCAGATTTATGCGTTAGGCTGGAAGAAAAAGTCATTTATGTATTTTCATAGCACGTTCTTAATTTTAAAAACACGTTCTTAATTTTCAGAAAATATTTGTTCTTAAATTTAAGAGCAAATTTGTTTTGTAAATTGCTTCAAAACTCGTGTTCTTAAAATTAAGATGGATTTTTTTACAGTGCTGTGCGCCGCTTGTGCATGTCGCGTGCGAGACGCGCGCGCAGACTGTGCGGAACACGGGCGCGGCGCGTGCGAAACGGGTGCACATGGCGTGCCAAACTAGTGCACATCTCGTGCGCGACGTGTGCGCAAGGTTTCTGTGCGCAAGGTTTCTGTGCGCAAGGTTTCTGTGCGCAAAGCCCGTGTGCGCAGCCGAGAAGCGCTGTAGCTGGGCACAACGGCCGCACCCCATGTGCTGATCGTGTGCAATGTGGGCGGCTGGTGTGCGCAGTGCGTGCCCGGCGCCGTGCACAGAGTGTGCGACCCCTGTGCGCTGTGCGCGCGGCCCAGGCGCTTCTGCACAGGGTGCGGCTTTTGAGTAGACAAACACTGCGAGGAATTTACATGACTACTCTTGCTTTCAGACCATTGGTAACTAGGGATGGTAAAAAACCGGCTTTTTTAAATCGACGGGAAAAAAACCGTTTTTTTCCGGTTCCTTTCCGAAAAAAACCAAAAAAAATGGAAAATAACGATATTTTGCCTTAATTTCATTATTTGCCTTCAGAAATTAATAACTCGCAATTTTACAACTGTACTTATTTAGTGAAAGGAGCAAAAATGTGCCCAGTGTAGATGTGTAGCCACCGTAAGGGACGTGACGTGTGCTGGGGCGGGGAGGGGGAGGGGGAGGAGATCACGCTGTGACATCGACACGTACTTCTTAGTTTTTCATATCATTCTTGTTAGTCTCGCGGAAGGCAGCACTTCTTGAATAATCTTCGCTCGGGTGCCATTTTAGACGAATCACGAAACGCGAGGTTTTGCCGAGAGAGAGAAACGACAACAAAGCCCTCGAGGTTGCTTTGGGCGCGAAAAAGTTATCAGCGGTGCGGCTGGCAAAAAAAAAAATCAACACAAGATCAGAGTGAGTAGTATCCACAATTTATTGAAGTAATTTTTATTGTATTTTCATAAGATTTAAAATCGAGAAACAAAAATAACATTCATTGTATTTTCATAAGATTTAAAATCGAGAAACAAAAATAACATTCATTTTAATACCAAAAGATCAACATAACCTCTTGGCTTTAATACTGTTAATGCAATGTTTGTCTATGTGTAATTGATAATCATTGAGAATTGTTTTGTCTCTTGCTTGCCTTAGGTTGATTTGCATTTGCCATGCCACCACCGAAGGGCCCCATATGGAGTCAATTCATAGAATTGACAAACGAGCAAGGCACTTTAACTGCTGTGATATGCAAACATTGTGACCAGAAGTATTCGTTCCCCAATGCAACGCGAATGACTTCTCATATAATAAAATGCAAGAAATGCCCTCAGTTAATCAAGAAGACACTTTCGAACAACAATTTAGGTATGTAAAAATTGCCATCTTAGTAATTTTTGTGTGTTGATACTTACAGTTTGAAAGAAAGGATAGTGTTTTATTACATCTCTGAATTTCAACCTTATTTAAATCTCCTTTACAGGAGAAAGTAATGAGGAGGATGAAGACTCGCCTGCATCTGTCAGTAATGCACCCATTAAACGTCTAAGTTCAGGAGACGGATCAGGACCATCATCTGCTGTTAAACGTCAGAGATCCATAACAAGCTGTATGGATATTATTTCTAAGGAAGAGAAAGAGAAGTTAGACTCATTGTTTGCAAGGGCTATTTTGTCTAAAGGACTGCCGTTCAATGTATTTGATGGGGAACATATGGAAGCAGCCTTCCACGCTCTTCGCCCAGCCTATGTTTTGCCAGATCGAAGGGTCTTTGCTGGAAGACTTTTGGACAATGAGTATAAAAGTGTGATGAAGTCAGTGAATGAAAATATATCCAAAGCAAAGGTATTAACTGTGGAGAGTGATGGATGGACTAACAATAGGTGTGAAGGAATAATAAATTTTGTTGTGTGTACTCCTAAACCCTATTTTTACAAGTCAGTGGAGCCAGGTATTGATAGAGAAGATGCACAATTTGTAGCTACTGAATTTCTTTCTGTGATAGATTCTGTAGGGGCTCAGAAGGTTTTACTTTTAGTAACAGACAACGCCTCTACTATGAGAAGAGCGTGGACATTAGTTAAAGAAGTATATCCTCATATATATGCTATTGGTTGTGGAGCTCACAGTCTGAACTTACTATTTAAGGATATAGTTAAATTACCTGTATTTAAAGCTCTCATTACCAAAGCTAAAGAAATAGTAAAAATAAGAAAACGTAGGCAACTCAATGCTGTTTTTAAATTGAAACAAAAACAGAACTATGGGAATAATTCTACTACTCTAGTATTACCCTCTCCAACAAGGTTTGGTGGATCTTATCTCATGTTGGCCTCTCTCCAGAAGAATAAAATGGCTCTTGCAGAAACTGTAATCACTCAAGCTGCAGAAGTACCACCTGAAGTAAAAAGGACTGTACTGGATGATGGTGAAGATGGTTTTTGGGCTCAGCTTTCTTTCTTTGTGACCTTTATTGAACCAGTAGTAGAGGGAACTCATCTAATAGAGGCAGATGATGCTAGATTGTCTCACATGGTGAAAATATGTATGAAGATGAAAAGTCTTACAAATGCAGCATTGAATGAAAATTCTGTTATCCCTCTTGCTACAGTAAACACAATCAAAGAAGTTGTAAACTACAGAATCAAGAAATTTTGCATATTTGATATTCACCTTGCTACTTACATGATTGATCCACTTTTTGCAGGTGAGGGGTTGTCTGACAACGATTCTCAACGTGCAATAGAAGTAATTGAAGAAATAGCTCGTTATCTGAAAGAAAATGAAGAGAATGTTATTGAAAATCTGGCTGATTTCAAAACCAAAAGTAACTTCTTCTCAAATGAAAAAATATGGAATCGAGCACTTACCATGGATTCCGTGACATGGTGGGAATTTTACTGCAGCAACCAACCCTTACACCCCATTGCTATCCGTCTGCTGAGTTTGCTTCCTTCTGCTTGTCCCTGTGAGAGAATATGGTCCGAATATGGCTACGTTCACAATAAAGTCAGGAACAGACTTAGCAACAAAAAGGTTGAAAAGGAAGTTGCTGTGAAGCACAACCTGAACCTCACCTCTGAACAGAGCTCAAGCTCAGAAGCAAAACAGAAAAAAAAGGCAAAACTTACTGCTGATAGACTTGCTAAAATTAAGGCATACCCATGTGTGTTCCTTAATGATAATAATAGTGACTCTGAAGGAAGTGAATATGAAGAGGATGAGGCCGAGGCCGAACCTCTGTGGACTTCTGATGAAGAACTTGAGAACACATCAGATGAAGAAAATGGAGAGGCTGAAGAAGACCTGCAGACTGATTCTGATCAGTGATTGTGATTATAATAATTTTTAATTATAGTACAAAATAGTGAAATGATGTGATAAAAGATAAAAGAAAAGTTCCTACATTCTAGCATTTTATTTTAAGTGTTGACTGAAAAATATTTCAGAATTTTTATTTTTGTTTTTGTTTATAATGTAAACATGGTGTTTTTTAAATTCTTATCTATTTCAAATACATAAGTAAATTAATAAAATGATGGCACCTAAAGTGTTAATTTTAATGATTTCCCTTTTTTGAGAATCAAAGTTGGGGGCGGAGTAGGGTAGGAGGGAGGGGCACAAGTCGGACCAGACCTAGCTGACAGATCCAAGAGTCAACCTTGTGTGGGGATGGGGTGACACGGAACCGGGCTGAGGCGGCACCCTTACGGGGCGCTCCTCGGAGATACAAATGTTGCTAACAAGTGTTACTAACTACTAGTTCTTTTGACAAAAGATAATCCTTCTTAAATTACAACTACAAATGTCAAAAAAAGGTCAAAAATCGTTATTTTCCATTTTTTTCGTATTTTTCCGAGGGCCAGGGAAAAAAACGAAAAAAACCGTTTTTTTCCGGTTTTTTTCATTGGTTTTTTTTCCGTGCTGCCATCCCTATTGGTAACCTTTATGCTTGAGCAAGGTGCCTCAATCATAAATGCAAGAGTACTTACCCAGGATCCACTTGAACAGCATTTCAGCAAGTTGCGGGCTGGTCAAGTAGGAAGTACACTCTAAATGCGAAGGAACAATTTTTTCCCCCGATTTTTAACGTTTTTGTGCACATCCGGACTGGATGCAAATTTGTTCCTATAATAAGACAAATTGTTCAAAAGTTTACACAACTTGTCCAGTTTTAGGATCAAATTTGCATCCATTCGCACGAAAACGTTTCTATTCAGGAAACAAAATTGTTCTTTCACATGTAGAGTGTACTATCAGTCTGAAAAGTTTTGTCCCTCGACTGCCAATAGCGATGGTCCCAGATAGTCTCGCACGGGTCGCCTTTTAGCGCGCCCTAGCAGCCGAGCGGCGGCTGACAAGCAAGATGGCGGCCCTGTCTCCACCTCGCATATTTGACAAGCAATTTACCTTAAAATATCACGAAATCGTCCTGTTTTAAATTAAAATAACAAAATCATTGCTTGCAGAAGGCGATAGGAATCGTCTCCGGCGCCGAAACTAATACCGATTGCAGGATGTGGACAGATATAAATCCGAACTGGGTTAGCCGGCCAGCTCCAAGACTTTTAGTGCAGCCGTCGCAATTTCTCATACCGCGCGATCGGTGCGAAATTCAAACGGACCGCAATTCTGACAGCCGTCGTCGACTACAGTCAAGTCTCTTATAAGTAAGACTGTGCAATAGGCCTGCCTACAGTTAAACTCGTAATCCCCTCATTTACTTATGGAGCTCTCTGACGATATATGTAGGCAAATTTTTGCAGTTTCTTAATAAATTGCATAGCCGGCAGTCAATTTATGCGAAAAAGAGCATGCCAAAACAAGCTTCTTTTTTGTGTTATGTTTTTCTCTTTGTTTCTCTTTGTTTTACTTTAGCTGTGTTTCCGTGCTACAGGAGGATAATTGCTTTTGTGCAGATGAAGAAGGATATTGTTACACCAGAAGATCATTTTTACGAGAACAATTTTATTAACAGATAATTCAGCGAGGCGATAACATTGCAAACATAAAATGTAAACACAAAATCAAGAAAAAAAATGTGTTGACAAAGAGCAAGACAGTCTCTTATTTAATCATTGCGGACGAAAAAATCAATTTGGCCCTTAGTCACGTTTATTTCTTTCAAATCCACGCTTATGTCAGAACAGACTTAACAAGGTTATAAATAAACTAGACAACATACAAAAAACATAAAGAAAACTTAAAGAAATACCGGCCTACAAAAATGTTACGAAAGTAATGGAATGCGAATTGTAACATAAAAACAAACGCTCGTTACTCTCGACACTTTTGTAGGTGGGATTTCGGCCTAATAAGAGTCCAGAAGACAAAATCTTTGTTCAACGTAATTCAATAACAGAAATACAACTGAAACCTGCCTTCAAAAATGTCGCGAGCGCAATAAGTGCCTAATGTTACAAAAAAAAACTTACGCATGTTACTCTCGCCACTTTGGAAGCGGGTTTTTCTTATCAAAGGAACTGGAAACAACAGAATTTTAGCCGAAGTCATCGTAAAGAAATACTGGCCTACAAAAATGTTACGAAAGTAATGAAATGCGGAGTGTTACATGGAAACATACGCATGTTACTCACGCCATTTTTGAAAGCGGGTTTTTCTTATCAAAGAAACTGGAAACAACAGAATATTAGCCTAGGTCATCGTAAAGAAATACTGGCCTACAAAAATGTTACGAAAGTAATGGAATGCGAAGTGTTACATGGGAACATACGCTCGTTACTGTCGATATTATTGTAGGCGGGGTTTCGGCCTAAAATGAGTCAGGAAGACAAAATCTTTGTTTAACGTCATTCACTAACAGAAATACAACTGAAACCTGCCTTCAAAAATGTCGCGAGCGGAATAAGTGCGTATTGTTACGTAAAAACATACGCATGTTACTCTCGCCCCTTTTGTACGCGGGTTTTTCTTATCAAAGAAACTGGAAACAACAGAATATAAGCCTAAGTCATCGTAAAGAAATACTGGCCTACAAAAAAGTTACGAAAGTAATGGAATGCGTATTGTTACATGGGATCATACGCTCGTTACTGTCGATACTTTTGTAGGTGACGTTTCGGCCTAATAAGAGGCAGGAAGACAAAATCTTGTTTAACGTCATTCAATAACAGAAATACAACTGAAACCTGCCTTCAAAAATGTCGCGAGCGGAATAAGTGCCTAGTGTTACAAAAAAAACATACGCATGCTCCTCTCGACACTTTTGTAAGCGGGTTTTTGTCATCAAAGAAACTAGAAACAACAGAATTTTAGCCTAAGTCATCTTAAAGAAAAACTGGCCTACAAAAATGTTACGAAAGTAATGCAATGCGTCGTATTACATGGAAAGATACGCCATTTACTCTCGACACTTTTGTAGGAAGGGTTTCGGCCTAGTAAGAGTCCGGAAGAAAAAATCTTTGCTTTATGAAATTCATTTACAGAAATACAACTAAAACCTGCCTTTAAAAATGTCGCCAGCAGAGTAAGTGCCTAGTGTTACAAAAAAAACATACGCATGTTTCTCTCGACACTTTTGAAAGCGGGTTTTTGTCATCAAAGAAACTAGAAACAACAGAATTTTAGCCTAAGTCATCTTAAAGAAATACTGGCCTACAAAAATGTTACGAAAGTAATGGAATGCGAAGTGTTACATGGAAACATACGC
Source organism: Frankliniella intonsa (assembly GCA_033675135.1). Taxonomy (NCBI): domain Eukaryota; kingdom Metazoa; phylum Arthropoda; class Insecta; order Thysanoptera; family Thripidae; genus Frankliniella; species Frankliniella intonsa. The sequence continues at coordinate 260,560 of JAWJED010000039.1, read as the reverse complement.
CAGTTACTCTCGACACTTTTGTAGGAAGGGTTTCGGCCTAATAAGAGTACGGAAGGCAAAATCTTTGTTTTACGTAATTCAATAACAGAAATACAACTAAAACCTGCCTTCAAAAATGTCGCGAGCAGAATAAGTGCCTAGTGTTACAAAAAAAACATACGCATGCTCCTCTCGACACTTTTGTAAGCGGGTTTTTGTCATCAAAGAAACTAGAAACAACAGAATTTTAGCCTAAGTCATCGTAAAGAAATACTGGCCTAAAAAACTTACGAAAGTAATGGAATGCGTATTGTTACATAGGAACATACGCTCGTTACTGTCGATACTATTGTAGGCGGGGTTTCGGCCTAAAAAGAGTCAGGAAGACAAAATCTTTGTTTAACGTCATTCAATAACAGAAATACAACTGAAACCTGCCTTCAAAAATGTCGCGAGCGGAATAAGTGCGTAGTGTTACAAAAAAAACATACGCATGTTACTCTCGCCATTTTTGAAAGCGGGTTTTTCTTATCAAAACTGGAAACAACATCGTGGTTAAATGACAACAGTATTGCAATGCAATGACGAGAGTCGTGTGTTGCTCTAGAAACGCAAGTGTGTGCATGGCTTGCGTCGTTTGGAGTCAACCACATTGCATGCTCTAAAAAAGAGTGTGCCTGCCAGGCATGCTCTAAGTGCATGCCTTGCTGGCATGCTTTAATTGAGAGCATGCCTGGCAGGCTCACTTCCTTTTTAGAGCATGCCTGGCAGGCACATACTTTTTTAGAGTGTGCCTTGTAGTTGACTCTAAATGGAGCATGCCATGCACACACTTGGGTTTCTAGAGTGAGCAGGATGGCTCAGATCAGACACTTCCAATACATCAGAGTGGGCAGTGACGCGTGGTAGGAAGGACGTAGAGTGGCCGACCAGGGGAAACAGCAGGCCTGATGGACTGCTCTAGTATTTACGGTCCGCACGAGTGCGTCCGCAACACAATCGAAATAATTTGTGGTGCCTAACAGTAACTTTTTATGCAGACTGCGTGCTGATATGCAGAAAATCACGACTTCATAATTAGTAGGTAAAGCCCTCAAAATTTGAGAACAAACACGAGAACCGACACGACTGTGCCCGCTGCCGCTGCACGTTCGCTCACGACTGACCCAGCCGCGCCGGAGCGCCGGCGGCCCGGCGCAGCGCTGTCAACTTGGCAACGTCGCAACGGGAGCGCTCCTCTGAATGAGTCGACTGGCAACGTCGCAATCAGGCAGACGGTAAGGCGAGTCGGCAGTGTAGGCTGCGGACTCTCTCCACCGAGTCTGCCTGATTGCGACGTTGCCAAGTGGTTGAAGTGGAGAGCAGGGAGGCAGGGAGGCGGGGGCGGGGTGAAAGGCGACGATGACGCGACTGACGGCTGGTCCAGTGGAGGTGTTCGGTACTGGCTGCAGCAGACGATAGGCGCGCGAGAGAGACAGATAGTCGGTGTGAGAGAGAGAGCGCTGCGCCGGTCCGTCGGCGCTCCAGCGCGGCTGGGTCAGTCGTGAGCGAACGTGCAGCGGGCACAGTCGTGTCGGTTCTCGTGTTTGTTCTCCAATTTTGAGGCCTTTACCTACTACTTATGAAGTGGTGATTTTTCTACATAACAGAACGCGGTCTGCATAAATAGTTACTGTTCTGCACCACAAATTATTTGGATTGTGTGGCGGACGCACTTGTGCGGACTGTAAATACGGGGCTGCTCGCCCTGGTCGGCATCTCTACGCCCTTCCTAACAAGCGTCGCCGCCCGACTGTGATATGTTGGAAGTGCCTGATCTGCGCCACCTTGCTCAACACACGCCTCTCGTCATTGATTGCAACAATGTTGTCGTTTAACCGCACACATTACACTGTTAAAACCTTACAAAGCAATGCTTTGCAATTACAAACAAAATGCTTTGCAATTGCGAAGGATTTGGCTGCTTTGTAATACAAAGCATTTTGTTTGTATTGCGAAGCATTTGCTGCGTGGCTTGCGAAGCATTTGCGAAATGTTTTGTATTACAAACAAAATGCTTTGTAATACAAAGCATCCAAATGCTTTGCAAGCTTACAAACTATTTTGTTTGCAGGGATTTAACAGTGTACTGTTGTGCCATTTTTGTAAGCAGGTTTTTGTTGTATTTATGTAATAGTGCTAGTTTACCAAAAGTTATGTGTTCTTTACGTTACATTGGCCAATAACCCACTGACTAAATAATTAAGAAAAACATGCGTAGGTATGTTTTTACGTAACCGCATTAATTGTCTAGCATTTTTGTAGGCAAGTTTTAATTGTATTTCTGCAATATCATGACGTTAAAAAATGGGTTCTTCCCGTGTCCAATTAGGGTGAAAAAACCGCCTTCAAAAGTGAAAAAAGTAAAAGGGGATTGTTTCCATGTAAAACTATGCGCCGGTTTTCTGTCGAGAATATTTTAGTCACGTTCTTCATGCATTTCTGTAATTTGTAGCTATAAACAAGAATGGTGTTTTTCCGACTCCGATTGTGACGGAAGCCCGCGTGGAAAAGTGTCAAGAGTAAAAGGCGTATGTTTTCATGTAACACTACGCACCGCATTACATCCGGCACGTTATTGTAGGCAGTTTTTTTCTTGAATATCTGTAATGTAATGACGTAAACTGGTCTCTTCCTGACTCTGATTGAGCTGAACATCTGCCTACAAAAGTGTCGTAGTAAAAGGCGTATGTTTTCATGAAAGTCTACGCACCGCAATACTTTCGGAACGTTTTTGTAGGCAGGTTATCGTTATATATCTGTAATTTTTTCCGCAGCAAACATGGTGTCTGCCCGACTTTTTTTGGGCTCTTACAAACGTGGAGACAGTAACAATCGTATGTTTCCATATAACACTACGCATCCCATAACTTTCGTAACATTTTTGTAGGCCCGTATTTCGTTAAGCAGACTTAAGCTAAAATGCTCTTGTTTCCAGTTCCTTTGATAACACCAGCACACATCAGCGTTCGTAAATTTTTTTTGTAACATTACGCACTTATTCCGCTCGCGACATTTTTGAAGGCAGGTTTCAGTTGTATTTCTGTTATTGAATGACGTTAAACAAAGATTTTGTCTTCCTGACTCTTATTAGGCCGAAACCCTTCCTACAAAGGTATCGAGAGTAACGAGCGAATGTTTTCATGTAACACTACGCATTCCATTACTTTCGTAACATTTTTGTAGGCCAGTATTTCTTTACGATGACCTAGGCTAATATTCTGTTGTTTCCAGTTTCTTTGATAAGAAAAACCCGCTTTCAAAAGTGTCGAGAGGAGCATGCGTATGTTTTTTTTGTAACACTAGGCACTTATTCCGCTCGCGACATTTTTGAAGGCAGGTTTTAGTTGTATTTCTGTTATTGAATTACGTAAAACAAAGATTTTGTCTTCCGGACTCTTACTAGGCCGAAACCTTTCCAACAAAAGTGTCGAGAGTAAATGGCGTATGTTTCCATGTAATACGACGCATTGCATTACTTTCGTAACATTTTTGTAGGCCAGTTTTTCTTTAAGATGACTTTGGCTAAAATTGTGTTGTTTCCAGTTTCTTTGATAACAAAAACCCGCTTTCAAAAGTGTCGACAGTAACATGCGTATGTTTTTTTTGTAACACTTGGCACTTATTCCGCTCGCGACATATTTGAAGGCAGGTTTCAGTTGTATTTCTGTTATTTAATTACGTAAAACAAAGATTTTGTCTTCCGTACTCTTATTAGGCCGAAACCCTTCCTACAAAAGTGTCGAGAGTAACTGGCGTATGTTTCCATGTAACACTTCGCATTCCATTACTTTCGTAACATTTTTGTAGGCCAGTATTTCTTTAAGATGACTTAGGCTAAAATTCTGTTGTTTCTAGTTTCTTTGATGACAAAAACCCGCTTACAAAAGTGTCGAGAGGAGCATGCGTATGTTTTTTTTGTAACACTAGGCACTTATTCTGCTCGCGACATTTTTGAAGGCAGGTTTTAGTTGTATTTCTGTTATTGAATTACGTAAAACAAAGATTTTGTCTTCCGTACTCTTATTAGGCCGAAACCCTTCCTACAAAAGTGTCGAGAGTAACTGGCGTATGTTTCCATGTAACACTTCGCATTCCATTACTTTCGTAACATTTTTGTAGGCCAGTATTTCTTTAAGATGACTTAGGCTAAAATTCTGTTGTTTCTAGTTTCTTTGATGACAAAAACCCGCTTACAAAAGTGTCGAGAGGAGCATGCGCATGTTTTTTTTGTAACACTAGGCACTTATTCCGCTCGCGACATTTTTGAAGGCAGGTTTCAGTTGTATTTCTGTTATTGAATTACGTAAAACAAAGATTTTGTTTTCTGGACTCTTATTAGGCCGAAATCCCTCCTACAAAAGTGTCGAGAGTAACGAGCGTTTGTTTTTATGTTACAATTCGCATTCCATTACTTTCGTAACATTTTTGTAGGCCGGTATTTCTTTAAGTTTTCTTTATGTTTTTTGTATGTTGTCTAGTTTATTTATAACCTTGTTAAGTCTGTTCTGACATAAGGCTGGTTCTTTCCCAACTGATCAAATCAGAAAAGGTTCAAGTCACAGATCGCGTTCAAACTTTGTGAGTAGGTAGATCATACCAAAATATTGAGATACCTATGGGGATTTGTCTCAAAAGTAACCAATAACGGAATAAGAAATAGTTAAAAGTGGTAGCCAGAGCCGTGTCATCCTTTCACTTATTTGCTCGTTGTAGCTAAACTAATTGACTAAGAGCAAATCCAACGATAGCGCCGGAAAGTACGTGAAATTTCCTACAAGGTGTGTATTTTTATCTTTTTTTAAATCTCAAAAATATATAAAAGCGAACCTAACCTAACCTTTGAAATGACGCCAAAAGTGTGACGCTGGTTAAATTTTCAAGATTTACCGCTCAAAAAATCCGTTGGGACACAAAGAAAAGATTGAGATCAAAACCCAGAGGTGTTTTTTGTCGTTGCAGAGAAATGTTCGTTTTAGTTACTTTCGTCGGGTCAAGACGCCGGTCGTCTGCTCTTGCGTCGCGAAACGGGGGTCGGCGCGAGGCTAAACAGCGGCAGCCATAGCAGACGACCGGCGTCTGGACCCGACGAAAGTATCTAAAACGAACATTTCTCTGCAACGACAAAAAACACCTCTGGGTTTTGATCTCAATCTTTTCTTTGTGTCCCAACGGATTTTTTGAGCGGTAAATCTTGAAAATTTAACCAGCGTCACACTTTTGGCGTCATTTCAAAGGTTAGGTTAGGTTCGCTTTTATATATTTTTGAGATTTAAAAAAAGATAAAAATACACACCTTGTAGGAAATTTCACGTACTTTCCGGCGCTATCGTTGGATTTGCTCTTAGTCAATTAGTTTAGCTACAACGAGCAAATAAGTGAAAGGATGACACGGCTCTGGCTACCACTTTTAACTATTTCTTATTCCGTTATTGGTTACTTTTGAGGCAAATCCCCATAGATATCTCAATATTTTGGTATGATCTACCTACTCACAAAGTTTGAACGCGATCTGTGACTTGAACCTTTTCTGATTTGATCAGTTGGGAAAGAACCAGCCATAAGCGTGGATTTGAAAGAAATAAACGTGACTAAGGGCCAAATTGATTTTTTCGTCCGCAATGATTAAATAAGAGACTGTCTTGCTCTTTGTCAACACATTTTTTTTCTTGATTTTGTGTTTACATTTTATGTTTGCAATGTTATCGCTTTGCTGAATTATCTGTTAATAAAATTGTTCTCGTAAAAATGATCTTCTGGTGTAACAATATCCTTCTTCATCTGCACAAAAGCAATTATCCTCCCGTAGCACGGAAACACAGCTAAAGTAAAACAAAGAGAAACAAAGAGAAAAACATAACACAAAAAAGAAGCTTGTTTTGGCATGCTCTTTTTCGCATAAATTGACTGCCGGCTATGCAATTTATTAAGAAACTGCAAAAATTTGCCTACATATATCGTCAGAGAGCTCCATAAGTAAATGAGGGGATTACGAGTTTAACTGTAGGCAGGCCTATTGCACAGTCTTACTTATAAGAGACTTGACTGTAGTCGACGACGGCTGTCAGAATTGCGGTCCGTTTGAATTTCGCACCGATCGCGCGGTATGAGAAATTGCGACGGCTGCACTAAAAGTCTTGGAGCTGGCCGGCTAACCCAGTTCGGATTTATATCTGTCCACATCCTGCAATCGGTATTAGTTTCGGCGCCGGAGACGATTCCTATCGCCTTCTGCAAGCAATGATTTTGTTATTTTAATTTAAAACAGGACGATTTCGTGATATTTTAAGGTAAATTGCTTGTCAAATATGCGAGGTGGAGACAGGGCTGCCATCTTGCTTGTCAGCCGCCGCTCGGCTGCTAGGGCGCGCTAAAAGGCGACCCGTGCGAGAGTATCTGGGACCATCGCTATTGGCAGTCGAGGGACAAAACTTTTCAGACTGATAGTACTAGCCCTAACCTAGGTCAAGTTCTGAAACCCACTAATGCATTGGAATTAATTGGAGGGATGGGAATGAAGACGCGGAAAGGAAATTTTGCCGAGTCTGCAGAAACAGTGAAAGTTACTACTGACAAGCTCCCCAAACTAAAACCAAGACATATCCCCAAGTTTATGGAACTTTCATATCAATTAAATTGCTGTGTTGTGACTTGCTTACAGTTCTTTACATTTTTAATTTGTTGGATGTGGCAAATGTGGAAAATATTATGTATTGTCTTGTACACATCTGTTATTATTGTGTAAGGATAATTTCAATACAAAAAATGCAGAATGTTTATATTATTTCTTTAAAGGTATAAATGAAAATTATTAAAAAAAAACACATTTACCATGTTGTATAATCAGGAATATAAGAACATTTACAACACTTTTACATGAAAAAAATCACAGTAATTATTTAATCACTTATTGTTGTCACTTTAAATTGGTAACACAGTTAACTTAAGTGAAACGTCAACCCATTAGGCTCTCACAAGACAAGCAAGTAATATATAAAAATAAAATTATCTTTGAACCGTACATTCTCTTTGTTATAGAACTCAAACTGTAAATAAAAACAAACTGGCTCAAGTAACACAATATGTCACTACTTCCTTGTAAAACATCAAGTTATCCTTTGTCTCAACATCTCACAAAGACTAAAAATATTAAACCAAACATATGACTCAACACGACAGGATGGCTCAGTCAGAATAACACATAATATAAAAAATAAAATTAACATTTCAAATAAATGAAAACTAGAAGTACTCAATAAAAAATTGCAGTCTTATTTCTTTCTACTTGCAACTGTGAGACGGGTAGGCATAGAAATCACTGCCTTTTCTCTTATAGCATTCAGTTTCCTCCTAGCTATGCCTCGACCACAAGCCTTGCAAAAGCCTTGCACTACATCTGTCATTAGATCAACAGATAACTCTTGAGGAAGTGCATCTTTAATTACATTGTACCATAGTACACTTATGTCAGTCTTACTTACTGTACCAATAATTTGGTTAAAATCAATTGACCCGTCACTTTTCTCATTTTCATAGACAACTTTGGTAAGAGCTAAAAAAATTTTGGCATGCCATATTTATGTACAGCAATGACCCTCTGTCAACATCTCTAGTCCAAGCAGCACCAATATCACCAAGTGGCTCAGCTAATAAAACATGACTTTGCAAGACAGAACACACATTTTGCCAGTTTGAATTATTCTTGTGTCTGTATGCAATTCAGAAATATCCTCTCATAATAGATCCAGCTATATAATATATTACCTGTCTGTCTTCAACATCAAGATCAGGCATGGGATTCAACGGACGCTCATAATGTTTACGGAATGAAGCAGATATAAATGTGAATACTTCTGTTAAAAATGTAACATAAATTCAACCATAAACTGTGACTGGGCATCACAATCAAAAGCAGACACTTCAAGTAAATCAAGACAGTACTTGCATAGTTCTTCATTGCACAAAATATGTCAACTTTGTTTATATTGCATTGAAGACTGTAATGATAAGCCGAAATAAGTGACAAGTTTTCAGTTTGTGAGTGCCATCTTATAGAGGACATAGCAGTAAGTCCACACACAGTGACATTTCCCATTTTTAATTCAAAATTAGTTTGAACGGTTGAAAGATCACGAAAAAAACACTTAGTCAATTATTGGGGGACAATTTTAAAAAGAAAAGTGAAAATGCATTGAAGATTTTGAAATCTTCATTTCTTTGAAACTCTTTTAATATTATTTAATTAGGTTATGTAAATATCCTCTAAATTATACAGGTGTGCAAGAACTCATATTTGCAGTCAACATTGACTGTTTGTTTGTTTAAATCAAAAATAGTAAATGTAATTCATATCCATTTTCCAATCAAATTCACTGATTTTGCTGCGTACTACAGCAGCGATACCGATGGTTCAACGATACAACGACAGATGGCGCTGCTTTTAACGGTGAGGGAATTTCTGTTAGTATACACTACAGGATTCAAATACATGCTGCTTGCAAAGAATGAACTATTATCAACAGCATCGATAGCGCACTGTTTTGTTGCATGACTCATATTTATACTTAGCGACTCTTTTATGCAACACAAATTTTTCACTTCCTTGGACCAGATTGGCTCTAACTCGCACTGAAAATTTAGTCTGATTTTGAACTGACTCATGACGTGCACGACGCTACCGCCATATCGCTTCGAGATCCGACACATCCAGCCACCAGCCAGACGACAAAAGACAAGTGACCGCGTTGTAGTTACTCCAGTGCCCTTTCTGGGAGTTTCTGCTGTACTTTTTTTTGCTGTTAGTTTTCAGTGTTGGTCACGACTGGAACCAAAATGTCTGTTCAAAGCCTTCTTAATGCCTATCCCAATATAGGACTTGAGCTGAAACTATTGTTATGGACTCAAATGGAAAACCACGTTATGAAAGAAAATCCAGTAGTGGACAACTTCGAAGACCTCTTGGACCAGTTCGGCGTTAATGTTGTTCAAGAATTAAGCTACATGTATTTCAATAGCGCAGATGGAATAAGTAACATGGAATACATCACGAAAACTGCTCAAAAAAGGGTTCCGGACTGCTGTTACTCTGGAAATACAAGTGTGAGACTGTCTCACACTTGTATTTCCGTTTTATGCTCCCAGGACATGCAGATGTAGGTTTGGAGCATACCACAATTTAAGTGCTGCTTCAGAATTAAGCAAAAGACTTTTAAAATAACTTGTGAGTGACATGAACATGCACTTCTTCAGTAATTAGGTAATTCCGCAACTTGAAGCAGATTTAGACATGGATGATGAAAACTTCTGAAATGCCATTAGTGACAAGTGACATGTATGTATGCATATCTTCCATGTAAGTTCAGGACGCTCTTATCTATACAAGGACTAATTTTGAAATATTTTTGTTTTTAATTCCTTTAAATGAGGTAAGGTTCTGTGTTCTATCATTGTTTGTTTTTTATAACATTGTTTTTGCAATTTTTGTGTGCCTTGTTTAAATTGTCAATTGACATGAATATTTAGTTGCAAAGGAACTTGAGTGTTGGGATTCATTTATAGGGTTAGACTCCCTTACGGAGTAAATGTACTTACGGGTTGGGTAACTCTGGGATTCATCAAAATGGTAAAGATAGTAGAGAGGCAGGGCGACCTGGTCGAGTCTTCTTGCTCTAAACGATACCTCAGTTCGACAAAGACCTAGTCCTCGGAGGAGCTACGACAAAGACTCAGTTGGGGCGAGCGCGTGGAGAACAGCTCAATCTTAGTGTTATTGGCTGAGCGATAGCGAAGCCTATTACTCCACTAATCCGATTTGGCTCCTATCTGTCTGTTTGTTTGTTTGTCTGTTTGTTTGTGTAGCTGCTAGCACGATAACTCAAAAACGAGTTCAGATATCGACTTGAAAATTTTACTGAAGCTTCTTGACCTAAAAAGCTCGGACGAGTTCGAATATGGGCACTCTAACTCAAAAATTGACAGTGTTAAAAATTAACTAACATTTTCGTAAAATAATTAATTCAAAAAAAAAAATATTTTTCATAGTGTCCTAATATCTCGCGAAACACTGTTACGCTGCGACGCGCCTGCGTACATCTACCTAGGCCTGCGGCGCTGTCAGTATGGATTAGGATACCTTAAAAAATACGCTTTGAGTAACGAAACAGTGGGCGCAATTAAATTTCACTCGTGCAGACGGTTCCGGCGATATGCTAGTTTGTGATAAGCGAAAATCTGAGATATACAGAACTCTAAGCGTATATTTAGGACGTTTTGTCGAAATTTGACGCTGCAGCGGCTTAACGGTGCGAGATACGGCCAAACGGACGAAATTTCCGCCCATAGGGTCGCAACTCGTCGAAATACCTCGGAAACGACACCCAACATGCATTTTTAGGACTTTTCTTTCTTAAGTCACGCAGTAGCGGCTAAACGGTAAGAGATACGGCCAAACGGACGAAATTTTCGCCCGAAGGGTTGCAACTCGACGAGTTACCCCTTAGGACACTCTAAAAAAATTATTTATTTTTAAAATCATATTTTCGAAAATGTAAATTTATTTTTTACGGTGTCAATTTTTGAGCTAGATTGCCCAATTTCGAACTCGACCGAGCTTTTGGGGCAAGGAAGCTACAGTAAAAATTTCAGCTCGATATCTCAACTTGTTCTCGAGTTATCGTGCGCACAGACAGACAGACAGACACACACACACACACACAAACATTGAACTTTTTTAGCACTCCAGTGGCGTAATAGGCTTCGCTTCGCTCAGCCAATTAAGGACTTTTTGTCCAAATTTGACGCTGCAGCGGCTTAACGGTGCGAGATACGGCCAAACGGACGAAATTTCCGCCCAGAGGGTCGCAACTCGTCGAAATAAAATGTCACACGCTGTTCCATCTTTGCATCAGCGCACCAACTAAATGATATTTGCAGATCGGGTAATGTGAAATATTTTGGTCCATCACAGTCTGTGAAAGCCTAAGATAACTTCAGTAAATTAAATGGAGATTTTCTTACAGAGTATTTTCATCATCATCACTTGATTGGTCACTAGACTTTTCATCATTTGAGGACTCGTCCAATTCAAGGTCTGCCGCAAGATCAACCAGAACTTCATGACTAAACTCTTTGTCCTACAAAAATAATAATAATTATAATTATAATAAAAGCAAAACAAAACTAATATGTATCCAAAATGTTATTGTTGATGTAAATACACACCTTATTCTTCTGCAAAAATATTTTGTCCATTTCATATATCGGCATTGACAGACCTAATTTGTCAGTCAAACCTACTCCGGCGCAGCAAAACAGATTGGTAACATACTTGTTGAGGCTTTCCCTGCCCCCCTGGACAGCCTTTTCAATACCGTTGAGGACATCTTCACGATAGAATGGGCCACGCATATTGCTGGAGAAAAACCCCTTTACATAAGCTCTTATTTTGTCTTTATCCAGTAGTGCCTTGTGAGAATTTATGTGTTTAAAAGTGCTCATGTAATGGCCGTCAAATGGGCACAAAATCTGGGGGTCTCGGACGATACCAGTCCGATTTGAAACAGAAAACTGAAACAAATAACAAGAAGGAAAAAATTATGTGATAAAATGTTATGCGACTACATACTTTTATTTTACTAACTGCAACTTACTCCCAATTACTTCGCCTCCATTACTTTTTTTGCAACAGTCTTTCCCTTGGCTTTTTGTTTCTTTTGCACTCTACCACTAATAATCTATTTTTTCGGTTTCTCTGTTGTCTTGGGCTCCTGCAACCTAACCTAACCTAACCTAACAAAACCAACATGTTGCATTCGCATTACAAGTGAAATTACAGAAGTTGATTACAATATACGACAATGCAGTGTTCTACTTACCGCCAGTCTCTCAACACGCACAAAGCACTCTCTTACTTTAGGAGGGGATTGCACTGGATTGGTTAATGGCCGTGGAGGCTCGTTCAAGAACTGCAAAAAAAAAAAAAAAAAAAATTAGAAGACCTTTTACCCTGAATGCCAGTGAATATAAAATGCAAACACTTACGGACTCAATGAATGCCGCAGTGGCATCCATTTCGAATCTCTCGACACTGACAGTGCCTTTGAAACCCTTTACAATCGTCACGGGCTTTGCTTGCTGTAAATAAAGTTTTTATTAATTTTTATTTTCCTCTTTTTAAACTCTTATAGCATTTTAACGTATATATCGTGCGTTACCTGAGTACAGGCGACACCATTTGATGCCACCTTCTTCTGACTATCCGTCTGTTTAGGTTTGGTCAGTGACTCCTGCTTTGACGTCCCTGGGATCTGCAATAAATAAAGTTTCATTTTCTTTAAACTCCTTTTTTTTAAATAATTCTAAAAAAGCACGTTCAAGTATTTCTCTTGCATTACCTCTTTTGATGGCCCAGCCTTGGGGTTTTTTTAAGCCTGTAGGAGTAGGGGTCGGACCTGCTGTTTCTGTGTTTCTTTTTGGATCCCTTACGATAACTCCGCCGAACAGCCCGTCAAAATACAAGCCATTCGTCGACATTTTTCCAACAGCAGTTGTCACTCTAAGCACAGCTCCTGAAATAAAAATTAAACACTTTTATTATTTAGTATTACTAAGTATCTATCACAATAAAATATAGCAAAGAAAATCATTGGCTGAGCGATAGCGAAGCCTATTACTCCACTGATCCGATTTGGCTCCTATCTGTCTGTTTGTTTGTTTGTCTGTTTGTTTGTGTAACTGCTAGCACGATAACTCATGAACAAGTTCAGATATCAACTTGAAAATTTTACTGAAGCTTCTTGGCCTAAAAAGCTCGGACGAGTTCGAATATGGGCACTCTAACTCAAAAATTGACAGTGTTAAAAATTAACTAACATTTTCGTAAAATAATTAATCCAAAAAAAAAAAATTTTGTAGTGTCCTAGGGGGTAAATCGGCGAGTTGCGGCCCTTAGGGCGAAAATTTCGTCCGTTTGGCCGTATCTCTTACCGTTTAGCCGCTACAGCGTAATTTCAGGACGAAAAGTCGTCAAAATGCATGTTGGATGTCGTTTCCGTGGTTTTTCAACGAGTTGCGACCCTCTGGGCGGAAATTTCGTCCGTTCGGCCGTATCTCTTACCGTTTTGCTGTTACAGCGTTAGATGTGGACAAGAAGTCGCCAATATGCACGGTAAAAAGTGTATTAATCAGGTTGGCATATCGCCGGAACCGTCTGCACGAGTGCAATTCAATGTTGCCAACTAATTTATTATTCGAATCGTATTTGAACCAGTCAGCAAGGGCATAACTCAAAAGTTATGACATCTATCGACAATCCCAAACTACCCTTTCCCGTACATCGTCAGAACGGTCCTTTCCAGTGCAATTCAATGGCGTTCCTTGATTTTACGGCAAGGGTTCAAATAATTTTCGATAATTGGCTGAGCAAACTTAAATTTAAAGTTTAAGTTTAAGTTAAACTTGACAGAACTTAAACTGCGAAGCCATCTGTCTCGGCTAATGTAGACACAAGCCTTGCTGTTTTCGGGAGGCCATCACATGAAAAACTGCCAACCTTGATCTTTCGTGTTAGGTCTTTTAAAGTAAGAAATAATTGAAAAACAACGGTGTTATTTATTTGTTTAAAATAAAAAACATATTTACACAAGGTTTTAGGTGTTTTATGGTTTTAATGAGAAGTGTTGTTTTTTTTTACATGATGAGGATTTTGATTTGGGAGTGTTGGTAGTTTTCGTTTCGTGTAATATCTCTGTCCTTATCTGATACACTCAGATGGCCTGTAGTATGAGAAATTCGCATGCAGACCACATTGGACCACATGACCACATGTTTGTCGGAGGTTAATACTCACATACTAGTTGCAGTAGGGATCAGGGACTGTAGGCTAAGCTTCAAGGCCCTCCGGGCGAATTATTTAATTCTTCAATGACCGTGAAAGACAGTTCGTACCACGTTTATTGCAAGCTCTTAAAAATTATCCTCCACCTCCCCTCTATTTGATATTTGATGAAAACACTTTTCAGCTGGAGAATCAAGTTGATAGAAATGGGGAAAGGTCACAGGAAGTGTATGGTTGTTGATTGTAGTAATGATGATTCCACTCATCATATGTATTCTCTTCCATCATTCAAAGATGGTAATAGTTTTAAAAGGTGAGGCTTTAAACTGTTGATGTTTTGAAGTTTTGTTGTTATTCATTGGATGTTTATTTTATCAAAAGTGTAATCATTTTCATGTTTCTTTCAAGGTTTATTATTTGGGTTATTAATTCAGGGAATAGTGAACTGCTTAGAAGAAGTTCTAATTGTTGTTCATATATGTGTAGTGATCATTTTGATGATGAACAATATGTAGACCCTCAGAAAAAGCAAAAAACTAAAAGGTCTTCTGTTCCTATGCCCTGTCAAGCACCGTTACCTTTTGAGGTTGTTGTTGATTATGTAAAGAAGTTTGTGCCGGAATATACGGTGAGATGTTAACAATTATTGTTTGATTAAGTAGTGTGAAAGAACGATACAGTGTGTGTTTGCACTGTTCAAAGAATTCTGTGATTTGTTGTGGAAGTAGTTGGGAATCAATTGGTAAAGTGTTATGGTATTTGTCAGCAGCCTTTGAAGGACTGCTCAATGAAAATTTTGTGGGTAGTATAGAATTGCAAGTGGGATTGTTGAAGATGAATATTTTTAATTGTTGAATGAAGCTTGTAAACATGCTGACATTTCTGAACTTGGTTGAGGGTGAATGTTGGGCTATCTGAACAAATTCTCAATAGTAGTGTGACTTGCATATGTTTTACTTAAGAGTTTTTTTTTTTTGTTCATTGCAGGAAATTGTAATTAGTTTGTTTGAAAACGAAAGGGTAGGCGATGGTGATCAGGAAGTTAATCAGGAACTCAATACAGAGGTGAAATGTGTTAATTGTGATGTTATTTGTCTTGTGCTGGATTGGGGTTTATTTCAAATTTGGTTGCTGTGCAGTGTCAATTTGTTAGCATAAGAAATGTGAAGTTTATGAATATTGCAGAGAATTGAGATTAGTACGGTGGAGAATGTGGAAGTTCATGAATATAATCAGGAAGTTGGAGATGTATGTGTTGTGGGTATCCATGAGTCTGTACCTGATCCTTCTGCTTTATTTAATGATAGTTCTGTATC
>JAWJED010000039.1:227000-244392 GCA_033675135.1 Frankliniella intonsa | reverse complement strand
TCTAGCTCAAAAATTGACACCGTTAAAAATTAATTTACATTTTCGAAAAAAATAATTTTAAAAATAAATATTTTTTTACAGTGTCCTAAGGGGTAACTCGGCGAGTTGCGATCCTTTGGGCGAAAATTTCGTCCGTTCGGCCGTATCTCTTACCGTTTAGCCGCTACTGCGTGACTAAAGGAAGAAAAGTCCTAAAAATGCATGTTAGGTGTCGTTTCCGAGGTATTTCGACGAGTTGCGACCCTTTGGGCGGAAATTTCGTCCGTTTGGCCGTATCTCTTACCGTTTTGCTGTGACAGCGTTAAATTTGGACAAGAAGTCGCCAATACGCGCGTAAAAAGTGTATTAATCAGATCGGCATATCGCCGGAACCGTCTGCACGAGTGCAATTCACTGTTGCCAACTGATTGATTATTAGAATCGTATTTGAACCAGTCAGCAAGGGCGTAACTCAAAAGTTCTGACATTTATCGCCAAACCCACACTACCCTTTCCCGTACATTGTCAGAACGGTCCATTCCAGTGTAATTCAATGGCGTTCCCTGATTTGACGACAAAGGTATCGACAATATGGCATCCTAATTTTTTAGACGGAAAGCGCCGCAGGCCTTGGTAGATGTACGCAGGCGCATCGCAGCGTAACAGTGTTTCGCGAAACATCGCGAAGCCTGTCACGCGAGACGTGGTCTGGCGTACATCTACCTAGTACTTCACTGATCCGATTTGGCTCCTGTCTGTTTGTCTGTCTGTGTAGCTGCTAGCACGATAACTCAAGAACGAGTTCAGATATCGACTTGAAAATTTTACTGAAGCTTCTTGACCTAAAAAGCTCGGACGAGTTCGAATATGGGCACTCTACCTCAAAAATTGACACTGTTAAAAAATTAACTTACATTTTCGAAAAAATTCAATGGCGTTCTCTGATTTGACGACAAGGGTTCAAATAAGTTTCGACAATATGGCATCCTAATTTTTTAGACGGAAAGCGCCGCAGGCCTAGGTAGATGTACGCAGGCGCGTCGTAGCGTAACAGTGTTTCGCGAAACATCGCGAAGCCTGTTACGCGAGACGTGGTCTGGCGTACATCTACCTAGTTTACATGGATGTACTGGAAGAACAGATTATCGGCCATACGCGCGCCCCTCTGCTCCGCACGGTCCCTGTGGACACGAAGGCACAGTACGGCACCATGTCGGTGGTTCACTTTGATCACCCAATTTACTTCGATCTTCGGACGAAATTGTTTGACACCCTGGAGATCTATACTAGGTAGATGTACGCCAGACCACGTCTCGCGTGACAGGCTTCGCGATGTTTCGCGAAACACTGTTACGCTGCGACGCGCCTGCGTACATCTACCTGGAAACTGCAACGCTTTCCGTCTAAAAAATTAGGATGCCATATTGTCGAAACTTATTTGAACCCTTGTCGTCAAATCAGGGAACGCCATTGAATTACACTGGAAAGGACCGTTCTGACAATGTACGGGAAAGGGTAGTTTGGGTTTGTCGATAAATGTCAGAACTTTTGAGTTATGCCCTTGCTGACTGGTTCAAATACGATTCTAATAACAATAAATCAGTTGGCACCATTGAATTGCACTCGTGCAGACGGTTCCGGCGATATGCCGATCTGATTAATACACTTTTTACGCGCGTATTGGCGACTTCTTGTCCAAATTTAACGCTGTAACAGCAAAACGGTAAGAGATACGGCCAAACGGACGAAATTTCCGCCCAAAGGGTCGCAACTCGTCGAAATACCTCGGAAACGACACCTAACATGCATTTTTAGGACTTTTCTTCCTTTAGTCACGCAGTAGCGGCTAAACGGTAAGAGATACGGCCAAACGGACGAAATTTTCGCCCGAAGGGTCGCAACTCGCCGAGTTACCCCTTAGAACACTGTAAAAAATATTTATTTTTAAAATTATTTTTTTCGAAAATGTAAATTAATTTTTAACTGTGTCAATTTTTGAGGTAGAGTGCCTATATTCGAACTCGTCCGAGCTTTTTAGGTCAAGAAGCTTCAGTAAAATTTTCAAGTCGATATCTGAACTCGTTCTTGAGTTATCGTGCTAGCAGCTACACAGACAAACAGACAGACAGACAGGAGCCAAATCGGATCAGTGAAGTAATAGGCTTCGCTATCGCTCAGCCAATAAAGGACCATGCTGGGCGTAATGTACCATTCGACTTTGGAACGTCAACCTTGCTGGTTCATTTCAAACAACTATCATGACGCGTCAAGATCATATTACAGAGTATTACCTGCGCCAGGCCGGCGGCGGGCAGTATTATGCGGGCTCATCATTTCAAAAAGGACACGGTATTGGCTCATGGCTCGTACGGTCATTCCCCTTCTCAAGAGCGGCGCGACCGCTGTGGGGAGGGAGGTGGCCCGGGCCGTGGCGCACGTCCTAGCCGATGTAGCCAGTGGCGATCCTATAGCAGACAGTGCTAGGCGACACGCGGGGGAAGTAGTTCAGAATCTCAAACGCAGGGCGGCATCCTCTATTAGTGGGTTCGGTAGATCTATAAAAAGGAAGAGACTTGCACCTAAGCGTCATTCCGTAGCTAAAGCTCGAACGAGGAGCTATCCTCCTGACTGTTTTACATAATGGCTTTCATGCATAATGCTTCAGTTGAAGCGCTCCCCACAGAGCTAAGTCTTTGGCTGTCTAACGCCACACAGCTCGGGGAGGACAGTTGTCAGTGGATTGTGCTCAGTCCACTGGCTAATTTTGATTCGGCGGCCACCATAGAGCTAAGCTATATTCAATTAACGACTCCGACTTCCCACCGACGTTGGTCCGACTAAGGGCCGACTTGGGCCGACGCTGTTTCCGTGCGGAGGGAGTGGGTGAGGGGGTGAGGGAATGAAACACTTGGTTCACAAACGAAAATACGCCCAGCGAAACAAAAACTGTAAATTTCTAGTTCGTTATTAGCAATCGCAGTGGTCTGGATTGCAAAAAGGTGGCCTTAACCTAATTTTTGCCAGACTGTTTACTTTGCTGTAGAAGCAGACGGAGGAAGAGGAGGGGTGGAGGAGGAGGAGGAGGAATGAGAAGAAAAAGAAGAAAAACTCCAGTCCCTTCGCACGGAAACACTCGCTCCGACGTGGGGGAATCAAATTCTACCAACCCCCTAAAAAGGAAAAGCAGGTTTGAATGACGCATCTAGTGTTACAATTCAGTTCAAACAATAAAAAATTATTTCGAAAGTAACATTTGGAGTGTTTTCCGAATGAAGGATCACAGGAAAACACGAATCTGACCGTGCGCAACATCTGATTTGTTAGGCTGGAAATGCAAGTAGGCGGAAGGTAGGCACTCGACAGTCGACAATCGGTTTCTCGGCCCCGTTTCGCGGTTAAATCAGCTCTGCAGTCATACACCAATGTGCCGTTTCGAGAAAAAACCTCAAGAATGGAACTCGTAGACTATTCTATGTATGATGAGGCCACTGACGCCTTTTTTACAGTCAGGATTACGCAGGCTAAAGCGGGTGAACTTCATAATGGTAAGTTGCAATTATCCTGATGTGATTTCCTGGAGGTTGCGAAGCCTTTGAACCTGTTGCTGACTAATGTCACTTTTTCCCTCAGACCATTTGAAAACCGCTAGGTTGATTCATAATTTGAAAATGCAAGGCCAAGTACCTATTCCAGCTGGAGGGAAGCACGGTAAGTTTGAGTCAACTAACCTCATATCTCAATCATCCTAGCAGATTTGTATATGGCAGACTCACGATCAAGTTGTTGCCTAATCTGCCCTGAGCAAGCAGTGAAATGTTTGTGTTGGCTTCACCCTTTCTTATTCATATTCAATTATGTTTGGGCTATATTGCGCTGTAATGCTAGTCCCAACAGAATATGAACTAGTCTGTAAACCCCGCCTTGTGTTAATGTTTGTTTATTTCAGGAACTGGCCAGCTGGGTGCGATTCCCAAAACGAAAGGGAAAACATTTAGGTGGTCACACTCAGCAGTAGAGGCACTCCTGTCATCGTGCTATGATATGCGTTACTCATTGAGGAAGAAGAAAGTGCCGCTTTCTCTTTATGAGAATATTGCAGTCAAACTGAATGCACTGAATGTAACGGCAGAACCTGTAACTAGTATTCAGTGCAGGGAGAAGGTGCGGTGGTTGAAATCTATGTTTGATGAAGTCAAGAAAGATAGTGCTGTTAAAGATTGGGAGTATGGAGAATATATGAAGTTCATTTTTGATGCCCCTCGTGATGAAGGTATGTAGTACTGTGACATGCCCTGATAGACCTGGAACTGCAACGTATCTCATGAGACTGATTTCCTTATTTCAGTTCCGCCATGGCTGCTGGCAAGCTCCCATGAGGAGACCCAGCCAATTTGGCACAACGTACGTTGTGTCCAATCCCAAATTTGCATTGGGTGCATCTGCTACTCCTACTTGTAAGTGCCCTCACAATTATCCCATGTCAATGTTTGAGATGAATCATTTGCTTTGCACTAATTTACCTCTTTTCTAGCAGGTAACTCAGACTGTTAAATCATGGAGCACGCTGCTGAACACGAAAACACACTCAAGCCATTTGGGACAAGCTATGTTGTGTCCAATCCTAAATGTGCATTGGGTTCATCTGCTACTCCTACTTGTAAGTGTCTTCAAAATCATCCCATGTCAATTTTTGAGATGAATCATGAGTGTTTCCACCCCAACGGTACAGCCGAAAAAAAAAGTTGTCACCGAACCCGACCAAATTTTTTTCTTGGCTTCTACTACAGATTTGTAGTTAACCCTGAAAATTGCAGCCCTCTAGCTGCTCCCAGTCCAGAGAAAAAATTACTGTAGTTTTAGTACATTTTAAGAAATGTGAAATAACATGTTGTATGTAAAAGTAGGGAAAGGGGAGTGGTAGGGACTTGCCACTTGGCATGTAGGTCCTTACTGATAAAGAGATTAAAAAAAAAATTTTTTTTTGTAATTTTTTTGTGGAATTTTGAAATATTTAACTTGAAATATCTCAAATGATGTCATCATGGGTTTTAATGAAAATTTTTGTGAAAGTATCTCGTAGCAACTGGTAATTTCTCTGAAAGTGGTTTGACACGTGGACTTTTAGTTTGGGAGTTATGGAGGTTGCGCTTTTCTACTCACTGAACTAAGAGCCGCAGAAACTGGTTGACACCCCAGAGACTGCTCCAGAGCTCTGAGATTGATAGATATGAACTATTTTTGAGTAAATACACTCTCTCTCAACAAATATAAGAATACCTTGTATTAACTTATGTACCTTCTTAGTTTTAGGTGGTGGGCTCACAGCTTGCGATAATGCTGCTCATCTTTTTCTCTTCAGCAGTACTGAGTCAACATCAAGCTTCCACATTTCCAGGTTTGAAATAATACATGAGTATTATAGAAACAAGTACAAGGAACAAGACAAGGAACCAGAACAAGTTGATTAAAGACAAACACTAATGGAGACAAAGATATCTTTGGCATATTTTATTCAAACAGATGGTAGAGTTGGTTGAGTTGTCCTATTTCTTTGATGTACTTGCTGGCTTGTTCCTGAAACAAAAAGCAAGAAATAAGTGGAAGAGTTATCATTCGACCGCCTGCCAGGTAGGCAAACTCCATACAAGTCTGTATGGCGGGTTGGCCTACCCTACCCAATGGCAGGGGCTCAGGTGCTGATGATCATACAAACTCTCCCAGATTAAGGGAAATAAATACCTTTTAGTCTTTGGTTTTGCCCTTGTGCTAGTAGCAGTTGCTTGGGCAGAGACTGTTGCAGTCCTACAAATTTGAATAAAAGTAAAAATTATAAAAAGGTTCACTAGAATTTTTTTTAATTTATAAAAAAAAAAAAGAAAAGAGAGATATACCTTGGAGCTGGTTCATCTACATTTGATTCTTGAGAGTCTTCCTCTTCCTCAAGGTTTTGTGGGGCTCTGAAAAAATAAGAAATAAGAAAACAGGTTTATTTTATGTAGAGGTTAAAATGAGTTAAGAGAAAAGTTAAGAGATCTCTTAATTACCTTTTTCTCCTCTGGCGCAAACTTGGGTTGAGATCAATTATGTCATGTTCTGCACCATATGAGGTCCTTGCAATAGACAAAATGTGTTCCCCCATGGGGACAAGGCAATGCTGTTTCCTGATGTTAGGTACTGCTATAGCTTCAGAGAATCTCTCTGCAAGCCTTTTTCTTGTTTCTTCTACACAATCTTGATTCACAAAGACCACAGCAGATTTTTCCATTGTCTTCTTCCCCCACTCATAGAGCTCTTGAGGTGTGGTGATATTCAAGTGAATAACAGCTTTTGTTCCTGTGTACACAGAACGAAGGCTTGCATTGGCTGCTTGTCGCTTAAATGCTCCACCTACACCATCAGAAGGTCCTTTCCCATGCGACGTTGCAAAAAAATGCCACTCTGCATCTATGCCGAAATCTTCTTTATGTTTTAGCAAATTAGCAACATTGAATTTATTTTTGTATTGTCCAGCACAACCGTCTGAAAAATATATTACTTTGGTGACATTAATTTTTAAATCATTGCATAAGAAATGGAGTAGTTCCTTCTGAAAAGCGAACACAGCACCAGTATTGTGCTTTAAGTCATCTGATAAAACAATCAAACTCTTCGCAACTGTCTCTGAAGAAACACTTGGTTTGTAATATGCAACAAATGGGTGCACAGTTACTTGGTTTTTACTCCAGTGATGGCCTGGCACCTCATCTTGCATTGTAAAGGAATAATTTTCAGAGAAATCACCTACAACAAGTACTTCACCAGGCTGCAGGGAATTCTTTTTTTCTTGAAAGTAACTTGACTGCTGCTTTGCAATGTAAGAATGAACACTTAGGTCAGGAAGAGACTCTACAATCCGATCAATGAACTCTTCTGTTTCTTGAACTTGGGTGATTAGTTGTGAACGGTCCGTTGTTGTCCATTGTTTGTATTCAATTTTCTCAACAAATCTCTCTTGAAATATATGAGTTAGTAAAGGTCGAAGGGATTCCGGACCTGGACAAGAGTCACACTTCTGCAAATGACAACTTTCCGTTGGCTCAAGGCAGTGGATTTTCTCCAGCATCTTTTTATAGTCTAAATTTTCCATAACTTTTCCATCATGCATAACATCTTTTAAATTGTCTAGCTTGGCTCCTGCTACCATTAAAATCATGTTTTGATGGATCACGCAAACACATACTGCATGAGTTCCAGAGGCACCAGCCAAAACAACTTCCTTCGGTCTTAGTTCTGCAAATGATGAGAATCCTATTGGGTGTTCTGGGCACACCTGCTTATAATATTCATAGGCTTCTCTCAGGGTTGATAAAAACAATCTCTTCTGTTTACGAACCCTCCTCCCATCTTCCACGACACTTTTATAATCTTTCATCCCTGGCAGCTCTCTGCTGATATCTGGACGAAGATAAAACTTTTTTACCTCCATTGATGTCGTGTCTTTCATTGGTTGTCCAATTCTAGGATTCACAGTTGGAAGTATTCCTTGTTCTTTCACTAATTTCACAACTTTCTCTGCAGTTTTCCTTCCAACTTCAAATTCATCTGCTATGTGTTTCCATGGCCAACTCTTGGGAACAATAGACAGTATATGAATTTTTTCTTCATGTTTCTCTGAAGCCCAAAGTTTTTCTTTCATTTGGCTAAAAATTTCTATGCAAGTGTCTTCATAATCAATGGTAACATTTATTGGATTTTCATCATCCTTAAATTTTGCAGAGGTTTTAGTAACTTTCAACACAAGTGTCTTTAAAGCCTTCATCAATTCACACACTTTTACTAATAATTTAGCCTTTGTTTTTATTTCTGACAGAGTTGGCAAGTTAACACTGAGAAGTTCAGCAACAGAGTAAAGCTTTTGGTAATCTATGCTATCTTCTGGTAGAGTCCAAAAGTCTTGCGATGAGTCTTTTGAAGACTGACCCTCAGACTGTTCTTGACTTGACGCACTACTATGACTTGTAACAGTGGGAGAACTGCGATGTTCCTGTAGCAGCCTTGTCACTTGAGGTGACTGTAGAGGGGTATTAACTTTTGATGGTGATGGGTGTGGTGTATTAGGACCAGATGCTTGAGGTGACATCAAACGATTTTCATCTTGCACAGGTAAGAGTTCAACACCGTAGATTACTTCCAAAATGTCATCCTTAGACCGCATATCATGGCGAGGGTTTTTTCCTGATAAAACATCATTCAGATTGTCACGACATTCTCGACACACTTTCTTTCCTGGAATCAATGAGATGTCCTTAATTTCTTTCCATTTACAATACAGAGTCCATGTTATTTCTTTGATATCAGAGCCCGGTTTTGAATGCTTTGTTTGCAAAGGGTTTGAGCACTGACGTCCAGCAAGAAAATGATATCTTCTTAAAAACTTCTCATGATGCTTCTCACAGACAGTCAACAATTCATCGCAGCCACTTCGCACTCGAAGCATCTCTTCATTTTTCTCACTCAAGGAGGACTTTTCAATAAATGGCTCTTCATCGCATTCGTCATTGGTCCAGGCTCCAACGCTGCACACTTTTTTCTTCTTGGATAGCATGGTTTCCAGTCCAAAAGACTAATGTTGACACTAACAGCAGATCAAAACCCAGGCAAAGCCGAGAACACACCGCGAACACACCATAAACATACACACGAAAACCTAACCTTCAAGACTACCTGACTACCACGCTCCGAACTGGTGTGGCCCTTTGCGAGGCTACGTGAGGCTAGCCAGGCTAGTGGGCCATATTTCCCAACCACAAGTGGGCTAGGCTTCCTAACACTTCCTAATCACAGTCATTGTCACTTGTATTGTTTTTTTTTTCCTTTCTATTTTTCAAACGTTAGCTTTGATAACAAACGGATAAAATCTTATTGAAGCCCTGACACCCAAGTTAACAAAATCTACAAGAAAATCCTTGTCTGCCATTGGGTAGGGTAGGCCAACCCGCCATACAGACTTGTATGGAGTTTGCCTACCTGGCAGGCGGTCAAATGAAAACTCTTCCACTTATTTCTTGCTTTTTGATTCAGGAACAAGCCAGCAAGTACATCAAAGAAATAGGACAACTCAACCAACTCTACCATCTGTTTGAATAAAATATGCCAAAGATATCTTTGTCTCCATTAGTGTTTGTCTTTAATCAACTTGTTCTGGTTCCTTGTCTTGTTCCTTGTACTTGTTTCTATAATACTCATGTATTATTTCAAACCTGGAAATGTGGAAGCTTGATGTTGACTCAGTACGGCTGAAGAGAAAAAGATGAGCAGCATTATCGCAAGCTGTGAGCCCACCACCTAAAACTAAGAAGGTACATAAGTTAATACAAGGTATTCTTATATTTGTTGAGAGAGAGTCTATTTACTCAAAAATAGTTCATATCTATCAATCTCAGAGCTCTGGAGCAGTCTCTGGGGTGTCAACCAGTTTCTGCGGCTCTTAATTCAGTGAGTAGAAAAGCGCAACCTCCATAGCTCCCAAACTAAAAGTCCACGTGTCAAACCACTTTCAGAGAAATTACTAGTTGGTATGAGATACTTTCACAAAAATTTTCATCAAAATCCATGATGACATCATTTGAGATATTTCAAGTTGAATATTTCAAAAATCCACAAAAAAAAAATTTTTTTTTACAAAAAAAAAAAAAAATTTTTTTTTTAATCTCTTTATCAGTAAGGACCTACATGCCAAGTGGCAAGTCCCTACCACTCCCCTTTCCCTACTTTTACATACAACATGTTATTTCACATTTCTTAAAATGTACTAAAACTACAGTAATTTTTTCTCTGGACTGGGAGCAGCTAGAGGGCTGCAATTTTAATGGTTAACTGCAAATATGAAGTAGAAGCGAAGAAAAAAGTTTGGTCACGTTCGGTGACCACTTTTTTTGGCTGTACCATTGGGGTGGAAACACTCTCATTTGCTTTACACTGATTTACCTCTTTCCTAGCAGGTAACTCTGACTGAAATAATGGAGCAGGCTGCTATCTCATGTGAGTGGTTCCTCAGATGTCATGCAGTATTGATTAATTATGGGTAAAGTGAGGAAATAAAAATTGTTATTTTTCAGTTCTGGAGCATCCAAAATCCGTAGAGCCCTCTTTTGGAAGGACTTACGTAGTTAAAGACCCCAAATATGCAACTTCAGCTAGCAGCAGTAGTCCATTGAACTGCACTTTTGTGTCTCCAAGTAAGTTTTAATATATAACAGTGTTAACAAACAGTTTATTTTTCTCAATCAAAGAGGCACAACTGTTACATAGCGCCTTTACTTGTTCCAGATAATGATGTCCCCACTCTTGCAGACCCTCAGAATGGGCCTGAAGATTTTAATCCATTTTTACCTGGCCTGAATACTTCAATTCTACAAAGCAGTTAGTAATGATCATTAACATGATTTCACATTAACATATTTTTAACAATATCATATTAACTTACCAATGCTACTTTTAGGTACTCTCCCGTCGGAGACCTTCTTTGTACGAAACCTGAATTCTAATTCCACACTTGAAAAAGACAATCAAGCAGTCTTTCAGTCTCCACCGAAGAAAAAAACAACTAATGGTGAAGGTACAGCATTTCTTCTTGTAGGTCCTAATTTATGCAGTGATAGACATAGCAATTTAGTTAATGTTACACCTGCAATAATTTTCAGCTGGGAGTAGGACTCCAAGATCCACACCTAGAAGAAAGAAGAGGTACCAAACCGAGTCATGGCTACCAGGTCTCACCCATGCTCTTTTAAAGGAATGTCTTGCGAATAAGGAGCAAGTGCAGACAGGCAACCCTCCAAGTAGTCTGTGGAAAGCAATTGCTACCCGACTTGCTGAATTGGGCTTCACCTGTGAGTGGCAAGCTTGCAGGGAGAAGTTTGAAAGTATGAACTTGTTCTTTGAACGTAGCCTACTGAAAGTCAATGGTATTATGGGGAAAGTTAAGTGGCCCTATTATGAGGCTTTCTTGCAAATACATGATTTGCCTGTAAATCATGTTCAACCTGCTGTTGACGAGTCATCTCTTGATTATCTTGAGAATGAAGAAGGTACTGTCACACCTATAGCTGCCCACTGTTATTTTCTGTTTGTTTAGATCTTAATCTACAAGTATGTTTTTTATTTTCAGACCCAAAACTGTGGGATGACCCAGTAGCAGGGTTGTTAACGCTAATTAGCGCGTTAGCGCCGCTAACGGCGCTAACGCGATTTTTCCTTAGCGCTAGCGTTAGCGCGCTAATTTTCTGGCGGTTAGCCGCATAACTGCCTTGCACCTAGCTTGCACACACCATGCCGACCGACTGACTGAACCGGAACCGGATTAGACACGACTCGAAAGCAAATTCACTTTGTCAGAACTGTTTTATCAACTAAATTGAGGACCAATTTTCAAATGCATTCCAAAATTGATACTCATTTTGCGAATAAGTCCTGAATTTCATTCATAAAACAGTTTCTGACAAAAATCTGCCTCGAGCTAGTAAAAAAGTGACCACTTGCGACGCTTGTTCCGCACATTCCGGTCGCGGATTCACTCAACAATGACAAATACCAATACAGTTAGAAAATTAATATCAATAATTTTTATCAAATTATCAAAATTACCAAATTAACAATATTCTGGTACCACCTATGACTTACGTGGATTTAATTTTCACATGAACATTTACAACTTCCGTTTTAATTTTTTTCAATCTCCGCCTCATCCCCACCTCACAGACACGGCTGACTATAAACGAACGAACGCACAATCCCACAGCATTCCGCATTCAGTTCTACATGTCATCTTGTGATCCGTCTACCCGGTCTACCCGTCTGATACTTGGTGATTCGCCTTGTTACTCCAAGAATTAATCCATTACGCCGACTGTCCATCCATTAATTTTCAAGGTACGGTACTAGGAGTACGTGCGGCAGGCACGTAGTTGCTGAGCGAAGTCAGTGTTAAAACAAAAGGACGGTTTCAACCCTTCCGCCGTGTAGATAGGCAACCTACATGATGCCCGTCAGCATGATGTAATTGAGGATTCCGGGGGGGGGGGGGGGGGGGGGAAGGAGGAGAAGGGCAGGAGAGGTGGTGGAGGGACAACACTGTACAACACGCCAACAATTACCGTTCGTACTCAACCGAGAGAAGGGAGCATTCCCTCTCAGATATCCTGAAGAAGAAAGTCCCGGACACCCAATGTGATTGACACCAGAGGTGCAGGTCGCCGTGGCCTCCAAAGTGCGGTTGTCCTGTGCGGTGACCTCGTGCCCCTCCTGTGCCCGAGGGGGGGGAGGGCGCCATAGACGCGGGACGGTGACACCCTTCCCGAACCCAGAACGACATTATGAGTGTGATGCCGTTGTGGCAGGGGCATGCTGAGCATGTCCTTTGAGCTGTGCCCAGGTCGAAAGTCTCGGACACACTATGGGGTCGACGCCAGAGGCGCAGTGGCCTCCAAAATGTGGTTATCCTGCGCGGGGACCTAGAGCACACTTCCAGAACCTCCCCCCCCCCTCCCCTCCACTTTTCCCCTCCCCAGCCGCAGGTAAGATAAGTGCCAATAAGTATCATTTACATGATGAATATAAGAATGCAACTGCATGATATGCTGTCGGGTCACTCATTTAAAAAGACGTAGTAATGAATGTTGTTACAGAGGCCACTAACATTAAATGCAATTAAGACATTCACAATGACTCATGACCTTTAAATGATGAGGCGAATCTATTTTGAAATGATTTATAGCTATTTGAAATAGAATTGAAACACTCTAAAACCTCCGTAGCACTTTAATGATTATATGACTTTATTCTGATAATTTTGTCCAACTGACACTTAAATTTCTAATTTGGATGTTGTAAACAATCGAGTTGGACACCGGGCTTGGCTGGGCAGTCGTGACGTATAGTTCGCACACGGCCGCTAGGTGGCGCTACCACTCAACTCCTTTCGTTGCCAACCTCTCCGGAGTGAAGTTTACATTAAACTTTTCAATATTTCAAACTCCATTTAGAGGAAAAGTCTGGAGAAATATTATAGCGCTGAAATTAGTAGATAACGGAATACTACCGCTTTTAACGATTACTTCTATACTTTTAGAGGAGAACCGGCTAACACAGACGAACAGACAGACAGACAGACTCACGACCAAGTACACTTCTGATTCTGATCCCCCCCCCCCCCCCCCAATTACTCGCCCCTACTTGCCTACTCAAATTACTCGTGTGTACACCATCTATGGGAATAGGGAACCCCTCGTCGACAATGTTGTTTTTTATTCTGGATTTTTGCTTTTAATGTTTTTATTGGCTGAGCGATAGCGAAGCCTATTACTTCACTGATCGGATTTGGCTCCTGTCTGTTTGTCTGTCTGTTTGTTTGTTTGTTTGTGTGTCTGTCCGCACGATAACTCGTGAACAAGTTGAGATATCGACTTGAAATTTTTACCGTAGCTCCCTTGCCCAAAAAGCTCGGTCGAGTTCGAAAATGGGCATTCTATCTCAAAAATTGACACCGTTAAAAATTAATTTACATTTTCGAAAAAAAATTATTTTAAAAATAATTTTGTTTTACATTGTCCTAAGGCGTAACTCGGTGAGTTGCGACCCTTTGGGCGAAAATTTCGTCCGTTTGGCCGTATCTCGCACCGTTAAGCCGCTGCAGCGTCAAATTTCGACAAAAAGTCCGTAATATACGCTCAGAGTTGTGTAATTCTCAGATTTTCGTTTATCACAGACTAGCATATAGCCGGAACCGTCTGCACGAATGAAATTTTTTTGCGCCTACTATTTCGTTATTTTAAGCGTATTGTTTAAGGCATCCTAATCTACACTGACAGCCGTTGCAGGTTAGGTAGATGTACTGGCAGGCGGTGTCGCAGCGTAACAGTGTTTCGCGAGATATCGCGAAGCCTGTTACGCGAGACGTGGTCTGACGTACATCTACCTAGTGTAGTTTTTATTTTTATCGCTGAGCGAAGCGAAGCTTACTCCTGCAGGGGATCGGAAGTGTACTTGGTCGTGAGTCTGTCTCTCTGTCTGTCTGTCCGTCTGTCCTAGCCGGTTCTCCTCTCAAAGTACAGAAGTAATCGTAAAAAGCGGTAGTGTTCCTTAATCTACTAATTTCAGCGCTATAATATTTGTACAGACTTTTCCTCTAAAGGGAGTTTGAAATATTGAAACGTTTAATGTAAACTTCACTCCGGAGAGGTTGGCAACGAAAGGGGTTAAGTGGTAGCGCCACGTAGCGGCAGTGTACGTCACGACGGCCCAGCCAAGCCCGGTGTCCACCTCGATTGTTTACAACATCAAAATTAGAAATTTAAGTGTCAGTTCGACGAAATATGCTGTCTGAAATAGTTTTTAGAGTGGTGGTAGTTGTCTCACGAAGTTTTAAGTGTCGTCATTTTGTAGAAGAGTGTGTACGAGTGATTTGTCGTGTGTTCACGTCTGAGGGGTGGGGTGGGGAGGGTGAGTGCCTCAAGTTCGTATCAAAAATACCTGTGATTATACTGGATTTGTGAAATGAACGTCACGGATTGCTGAAACGACAGCCAGGATCGCTTCAACTTACTTCCGAACTTATTATTTGGGTGGGAGTGATATAATCCTAACAACATAAACAATGTTGTTTTTACAATAGAGTACACACAGTTTTGTCTGGGAGACAGCAGACTTTGGTCTGAGTATTAAAATCACATAACACCTTGATCTGACAAGTGAGAGTTACTAGCTGTGACATTATTTACTTATATTTATTTAAATTTTGTTTTAAACCTTTGCTCGATACCTAAGTGTTGTGATTTCTCATTGAGCCGCCACAAATTACCAGCCAAACGGTTTCCCCAATGCGGTATTGATGCTGTAGTAGAACTGTGCTCCTTTTAGACATGAGATAAGAGACATTTGTTATTAAAAAAAGGTAATTAATTTATAAATATTAAATAGAAGCATTTGGAGTCTCATTCTACTAAAGAAGACACATCAAAGTGTGGTGAAAGTACACTGTTAAAAAAATTAGTGATTTTACAGAACATTTCGGTGTTTTAGTACAGAAATTGTGTTGTAATTTTACTGAATATGTCAATATTACACGTTTTGTATAGTAAAATTACAACTGACAGTAAAATTACAGAAACTCGGTATTTTTACATGAAGTAGTATGGTAAATTTACTAGCCTATGCGAAATTCCCAAAGTTTTCTTGTAATTTTACAGAATTCTGTAAAATTACAGATTTTCTGTATTCTTAATTTGCAGAATATGTGTGTAATTTTCGACGTCGTTCAATTTTTGTACATATTTTGTTCAATGTTGAACATTGACGCGTCAAAAACTAAACACTAAATTAAATTCGGTGTAAGTGGAAGGAAAACCATACAAATCTTTAAAAAGAGGTATACCTCGGAACGAGCATTAAAGAATCGTCACCAGGTACGGGTCTAGAAAGGGATCGAGAACGTGCACGACTCCAACACGAAGCGCGCTGTAGCGCAATGGTCAACGCATCGGGTTCCGAAACCAAAGGTCGACGGTTCAAATACCCTCAGGATTCCTTTTTTTTTTTTTTACCAAATTTGGTATTGTCTTTGTACTTTGTTCAAGGAATTTACAATTAGAGGTCTGTGAATATTTTTCTAGAGAACTATTGTAACATTTTTTTACAGATGGTCTCAGAACTTATTTTTACAAGTGTTCTGTAATTTTACAGACTATGGTAATTTTACAAGACTTTATATTGGCAACTGGTATACCCAGACTTTTTCTGTAAAATCTCTCCAAAAATTTTTAACAGTGTATTAAAATCTTATAACCTTTAAACCCAACTAGAATAAAAAGTAAATAGTATGGGTATTATTCAGATGAATTTAGTAGGATTTTGTTCCGCACCTTTGCTGTTCTTTCCAGTGATACGATTTCGGATCAACTTATCTTATGTATTAAACCAAACATACAGCTTGATCCGTTTTGGCTATGAATTTGAATGAGAGGAAAGCTGCTCTATAAAATTAATGATACGGGCTAAATTTGTTTCTAAAAAATGATAAGTTTATAGAAATTGGACTCCCACAAACACAAGGGGCGATACTGTAGATTGGATTTTGGGGAGAAAGGGTACTTGTAATATAACAATTATGCTGAGAGTGTTTACACTAAATCAGTGTTTCTAAAACACTGACATATTATCAAAGCAAAGTCATATAACTGTCATTAAAAAAATGCTACAGAGGTTTTGGAGTGTTAAAATTCTATTCTCAAATAGAGCTATAAATCATTTCAAAATAGATTCGCCTCATTATTTAAAGGTTGTGAGTCATTGTGAATGTCTTTATTGCATTTATAAATATTGGCCTCTGTAACAATATTCATTACTATGTCTTTTTTCAATGAGTGACTCCAATGCTGGGCCTCCACTCATTGATACTTGTAAGTTGGGTGTGAAGACAAACTTGTTTCCAGAAGGATAGGGGGACAGCATATCATGCAGTTGCATTTTTAATAGTTCATCATGTAAATGAGAAACTTATTGGCACTTATCTTTACCTCCGGGTAGGAGAGGGGAAAAAGTGGAGGAGGAGGAGGGGAGGAGGAGGAGTGAGGGAGGTTCTGGAAGTGTGTCTCTAGGTCCCCGCGCAGGATAAACCACATTTTGGAGGCCATCTGCGCCCTCTGGCGTCGACCCACATAGTGTGTCCGAGACTTTCGACCTGGGCACAGCCTCAAAGGGACATGCTCAGCATGCCCCTGCCACAACGGCATCCACACTCATAATGTCGTTCTGGGTTCCGGGAAGGTGTAAATGCCTGCGTCCGCGTCTATGGCGCCCTCCCCCCGTCGGGCACAGGAGGGGCACGTGGTCACCGCACAGGACAACCGCACTTTGGAGGCCACGGCGACCTGCACCTCTGGTGTCAATCACATTGGGTGTCCGGGACTTTCTACTTCACGATATCCCTTCTCTCGGTTGAGTACGAACGGTGATTGTTGGCCTGTTGTCCCTCCACCACCACCACCACCTCTCCTGCCCTTCTCCTCCTTCACCCCCCCCCCCTCCCCCGAAATTCTTAATTACTTTATGCTGACGGGCATCATGTAGGTTGCCTATCTACACGGCGGAAGGGTTAAAACCGTCCTTTTGTTTTAACACTCACTTCGCTCAGCAACTACGTGCCTGCCGCACGTACTCCTAGTAATAGTTTTTTTGCGGGGAGGTGATGTAGTTTTTATGCAGAGTAATTTTTGAGAAGGCTCTTGACCTCTTCGTCATCAATTGGGTCTTTTGAGCGCTTCTTCTGCCTGGAGCTAAGGAGAGGATCCGTGAAAATGAGAAGTCTCTTAAATACATCCATGTTTGTATCCGTTCTGCTGCATTTTTTGGCATGTCTTGTGCGATACGAACGGACATA